>CAAKMY010117803.1:254-20961 GCA_901111285.1 Corrigiola litoralis | reverse complement strand
GTTTTGGTAAGTCCTTTTTTTTTTTTTTTTTTTTTTTTTGGTTTTTTTTTTTTTTTTTTTTTTTTTTTTTTTTTTTTTTGTCAAGCAAAAGCAGGATCTTAGTTGAACTGCTCTGCTAACTTTGAATGGCTTGCGCTTTTTGTTTGCTTGCCTGTCATATTTTGAGTCGCCCATGCCCATAAAAGTTTCTTTCAAGTGCTTGGAATTTATTGATCATGGCTGTTAGTGGTCTCTAGATCTTCAAAGATCTTATATTTAAGAAGAAATTATATTGGAAAAAAGAGAAATGGGAATAAAGCGGAGGACAAGGACTTCTCAGTGCTCAACTAAGTGACCCTTTCTGAAGCCACCCCATTTGCTGTCATCTCAATTAGTTCCTGAAGATCCCTTTTTTCTTTTCTGCTTTGTTGTGGGGTGGATCAACTAAATAGATTACATAAAGTAATAATCAGTTACAAAGTTCGCCTCCACATAGTTAGTCAATATGTGTTGTAAGGTTAGAGTTTGCACCTGGTGGATCAGGAATGGTCCATTTTCTAGTTGATCTGACAGGTTAGTGTACTCCCTAGGTTTAACTATTAACCAAGCCCGTAGCATCTTCTCTTTTAGTTAGTAGTGTTGTACTGAATACAGACATGGGTGTCTGATATTTGTATTGGTACTAGTGGTTGAGGATGTCTTAATTTGCCAGCTTGACAAGGATGGTCACTGATTCACTTGACACTTCTATATCCATCTATTCCATGTATGGAAGTTCTGCAACTATTTGATCTTGCTGTGATGGCATGCAGCCCAATTGTCCTTTGTTCCATGCTCCATTGAGTTTCCCGCACCGGAAGTTACTACGAATTCTGCAACTAAATTTTTATGGGAGAAGGAAGATCAGTGTCTGGTTCTAGGAGGAGGACGGATTCAAGGTGGAACAACTTTGTAGAGGGGGTGTTAGTTTAATATGATTTAGTGGTTATGAGTGTAGCGTCTTGCCATTTAATTTCCTTGATCCAAGTTCGTAGGGGCTATGTTCTTTGTTGAGAAACCTATAGATTTTTTTTTCTTGAAACCAGAGGCCCAGGATGAGAAAGGCGAAAAAAACATGCCAATCAGGAGCTGTGGTGGTATTAATGAAGGGCTTGAAATACGAACAGTAGCAGAATCTGTACTTGAAGGTAAGGTTGGAGGCTAGTCTGTTTTAAACCACAGGGGTGACTGGTTGTAGATCCTGAAAAAGCCAAATTCATAACGTTTCTTGAGATTTTTCGAATAAATTTTGAGCTGTATCTTGATTTTTAGTTATTAGTCTGCTTTGTCACGCAAGTGGATTTCATGCGATGCATTTGGAGTTCTCAGAAGAATAAGGATTGTAGGACACTAGGACATGGTGGATATAGTTTTAGAAAGGATCGATGCGAACATGGCAGCAGTCATCTTGGCGAGTATGGCCTATTAGGGTGGTTGTTGTATGCTCAAAATTCTTTTTAACGTGGTGGTATTCTGCCGTCGTAGCTGAGTTAAACACCCTGATCAGTAGTCGCATTATTTTCAAGAGGGTAATTGACCCTAAGTCTTTCATGTTAGCACCTAACTATTTCACACAAAGCCTCAGTTTACAGTCTACTTGGAGTGGGGATGTTATTTTCGAATTTCCATTTGTGGAGATACTATCAGGAGAGAAGTGAACTTGTTCTCCTTATGTCATCAGGCATTTGCAAGTGGGCTATATTAGATGGCAGAAGAATATGGGGAGGACAGTGATTTCGGGAATTGGTATGTGAAAGGTTTCGTAAAGTGTTGGATTGGTGAAACTATTACTTTTGTTATCATGGTTTGAGAGGAAGTATTAGTGTTTCTGTAAAAAACCACTGGTTTGAAGCCTTTGCTGACTACCTGGCCTCTCTTTGGGGCCACACTAACTCAAGCATTATCAGGGCTTACTCAACAAGTTTAAATCGTTCTTTGTTTGTCAGAAAGTGTAACTCGTGTATAGCAGTTGTTTTCTTTTATTGACTATCTTCACAAGAATCCTTGTCCTTATTGCTTCCAGTTAACTATCCTTATGTACAACAAGCTCCATTTTATGTCAAAATTGCTACATTTATTCTGCTCCTCAAGGAGCTACTGGACTACTTGTAGTTAAGCCAATATACTCCCTCTGATGTTTATCTTTTTATTTTGACGACGTTTTACAAATGGGCACACAGGTTCAGAAGCCTTTGTATCTCCCATACTTTCTCCTTCCCCAGGTTCTCTCTCCACGCTATCTTTTATTGAGCTTAGGCTCGCTCATTCACCTAAAACTCCTAGCCTTTCAACCGTTATCCTTATCTATGTAGATCATTGGTGACTTTTGAAATTTGGACAGATCGTTAGAGGTGGTTAGTCGGAATATGTGGAGGAACAAGACCTGCTGTTGGAGTGAGAAGTCTCAGCGTAAGTCGCTGTCAGCAGTCGCTGTCAGCAGAGCGACACTCCGATGGTCCAGCTATGATTGCACCTTGCCTATGGTTTCTCTTTCAAATTATTGATTCATCCATGGAACTGGGTGGGCTCAACTACTTTGTTCATTCCTTGTCTCCGGTTTGCTGTCCCATATCCATCTTGTCCGTAACTTTCTAACCATATCCTTCACCGTCTTCAAGTACACCCTTCCCCTCCACGATCTAGTTCGCGCAAACTCAAACACTATGTCTGCATCCTCGACTGGGAAGAACAACTGTTTTTCGGAGCTGTTGCCACTTGGTTGTGTTGGTTCGGAGTTTGAAGTTGCTAGGAGGAGAGTGCCAAGGCTGAGTCACTTTGTAGAGGGGTGTTTTGATTATATGAGCAGTTGTAAGAATGAAGTACTTTGACATCTAATTTTGTTGATCCAAGGCAAAATGGGGTGGGGGGGGGATTTCTTTGCAGAAACCAAATATTCATTCGATCTCCCGAGGCCTTAGATGAGAAGCGGAAATTGTGTGCCAAATAGGTTTTGTGGTGGTACGATCTATCTTTTAAATTGAGATGATAGAAAATATGTGGAAGTCTTCTCGCGCTATCTGTTAACGTGTACATCTTGATCACAACAATTTTGTAGCTTTCCTTCTCTAGAAAAAGTAGTACCATATGATCTTTTCAACACCCTGTAACTTCTGAGAGTGTTTAAGACAGAGAGTTATGTTCAGGGACACGAGGTTCACAGTTTGCTCGGATTGCATTCGCTGATGGGGTTCGCGAGATTCTAGTGAACTAGGTTCGTTGAAGAATTACATTCCTCCAATTCGCTATGTATTAAATTATAATTGGTCTACTGTTTCTTAGTGTGTGTCGTAAAATTATAGAGTTTTTAGTTTTTCTGATGTAAATTTATATTATTTTCGCTTTTTAAAATTAAAGCTTTGTTAACAGTGTAAAATAAAAGTGGTTTAAGTGTCACTATCTACATTGAAAACTGAAAAGGAAAGGAGTAAATCTGTTTTGATAAAATATTTTATTAAGCTAGAACTAGCCCTACCGCTTTATATATTTTTATAAAGCGCTAGAGCTGAAAAACCTATGTTCCTCCTTATATTATGTACACTCTTATAATTTATAAATCATTGCTTTCTTATTTTTGTATAGTATCACTCGGGTTCGCCTTATTTAGAGTACGGTTCGCACTCCCGAGAGATTCAATACGCTAAAGAACCAAGAACCGGCACGCGAGAACCGGATCATGATTTGCGGCCATTTTGGAGAATCCGGTATCCCTGGTTATAATTGTGATGTTAAAGCCCTAGGTTGGTGGAAAATGTCTGACTCAGCTGGTTTTATCATTTCGTCTTCCATCTCGGAGCATTTATTTTGAAGCAGAAAGGTACTCATTCAATCTGATTCCAAGGGGCTACTGGACTACTTATAATAGTAAGCCAACAGCCTGTCTGTCGGTAGGAGTCACAGGTATGTTTTGATGTTGCTACAAGCATCTAAAATTAACTATGACCAGTTTTCCTTTTAACTTAATTAATTGACAGGAGTTCAGTATAAGGTGTCACTGGTTTGAAGTTCTTTTAACTGTCAGGAGGTGTACTGTGATTATTTCGATACACTTAGCAAAAGGAAGGGAGGAGTAGCGACAAAGAGAGGAGAAGAGAGGGAGGAAGGGAGAGGGAGCGAAAGAGAGGGCGGGAGGGAAGGTTCACATGCTTCTTTCTTAAAGAATATGAGGATGAAGCTGAATGGTTGTTGAAACACCCATAATTTCCTTGCCCTTCTTTTTTCACTGTGTTATATTTGTAGTCAATATTTGCCTCATGTTACTTACCATTGGCGAATCTAGGATTCTAGTGTAGGTTATGTGCACAAGTGCACAACCATATAATAACGTTACAAATTTAAAGTTGCATTGCCATACATATACTCCATTTTTCAAGTAGAGCTTATAACGTTTTTTAGAAGTTGTGTGTGCACTTGCATAGGCACATGCCCATGTACATCCGCCGTTGTTACTTGCGGAGTATGTCCAAAGTACACATTTCTTTTGCAAATTATCTTATAATCTCCTATATACAGCTAAGCAAATTGACAAGAACTGTATTTAATTGTCAATGGTGGTTTATGGTTGTATTGTACTTGTTACCTTTCTTGCGTTTTCCAAACTTCATTTTCTTGCTTTCAAAAAAATAAGATACTTTCTGTAGTCCGGAGTAAGTATTTGGTTATGGGTTTCAGTGTTTAGGCTCTTAACAGTCAACTTACGTCTAGGTAGATACCTTTTGACAATCAATGATATCAAGTAAGCATATAAATAGGTTTCTCTTATCAGGTGGGTCTTTGAACTTGCTAGCTATCTCCTTCTAGTACCGGGGTACCACATGTGTGTTTAGGAAAAGCAGCACACTTGGAATTTTGTTTTCTTGGTAGCCACTTAGCCCTGTTAGAAACTAATATGTAGGGATAGAGCCAAGTACCTTGCTTACTTTTTTTATTTGGTTGTGGAATCTACTCAAAATCCTGATGGAGATTCAACTGCCTGAGGTAAATAGGTCTGTTTCTAGAAGTACTTTGGGTATTGAAGTGACTAAAGTTAAATTATGTGTGAAGGATATATTTGTATGTGTCGAGGTCTTATTAGATTAAAAGGTGTAACAATATTAGGCTAGAGACTATTATTGCAGAGTTTTATCTTAGTTTTCCAAGGATATATGTATGATATAGCTTATTAACCCAGCTGATCTGGGCGTCGTGGGAATCTTCTCATTTTGTGCTGTCGCCAAATGCAGTACTCTGACTCAGCTAATGATAGCTGACTATTTGCTTAACCGACCTCTGCCCTTGCTGTACTTGGCCGCTTTGTAACGCTTCAGTTGACCAATTTGTAGCAGACCTGTTGATGCCACGGGCAAGTCACATTATGTTCCATTTCTATGCACAACACAACACTACAACAAGATAACATGATCCCAATTCCCCTAAAGAGGCTCCTGTACATGTGGGGTAAGGGGGGTCGGGTTTACGCCACTTTACCCCTGTAATAATAATAACTATTATAGAGAGGCTGTTTTCAATTGATCCTCGAGATGAAGTGCGTTAACCATCTGCTACGCCATTATAATAGAGGGGCAGAGGGTACTATGAGTCAAAATTTTGATATAGTCCATTATATTAAAAATCAAAGAAGGATGAATCTTTGGTTCCATTGGACATAGATGGACAGCAGCTAAACAACAAGTGACCCTGACTCAGAACATGACAGGGAGCTTTGTGAATCTTTATTCAGTCCCCAGAAAGCAAGCTATTACAAGTATAGACTGTTTGTACAGCAAGTCATGGTATGAAGTTAGCCCTTGGGGGTGGCAGTTGATCGGTTGAATAGGGATCTCCTTGGAACCTTTGGTTCAGTAGACTTCCTTAGCTAGGTGTAGTGTAAGTGGCTTATAAGTAACAAACAAATTTAAGTCTGCGGGAAGGCCTAGTCCCCTAGTTTTATAATTTCGTCTCTGAATCCAAATATTTCGTCTTCGTTCTGGATGCCTGAGTTTGGGTAAGAATAAATTGTTTCTAAACCCTCTGCAGTTGGAAAATACTTGGATGCTGCTAAGGATAAGGGCATTGCTGAAATGATTACTGGATCAGTGTGGTTGATCATTATTTCTACTCAGCTGTTACGGTTTCACATATTTTTTTCCAAATATTCATGAGGATAGGGCATCTGCCGAAATGTGCTACCGTCTTTTGGGTTCTGTCTCCTGTTTTTTATCATTATTCGGGTGGGGTTGAGGAATGTAGGTGCCGGCTTGGAATTTTTTTTTTTGTGACCCTCATATTATTGTTTCCCATTTTTTTTTTCAAATTATTGATACAGCTTTCCCAGCGTATGTGACAGCGTATGTGCTGAACAACATCTACGCCTTTTATTTGTTTGCTATTTTTGCCATTCTAGTTTTGCTGGGTGCTTTCTCTTGGTCTAGTCTGATTTACTTCTGCAATGTAGAGGCTTACGCTTACAATTGTTTTGTATGCAGTGTTATTTGTATTGCGTGCAATCTAGAGAGAGGAGGATTGGCCGCAGGAACTAAGGGAATCTTGTAATCCCTGCATACATTCCTATGGATGATGGAAAGCTGTTAAAAGATCCTTTGTAAAGTGTAACACATTGTTCATGCCACCAATGAATTTGTAGAGTAGCAGGTTTCCTTCTATTATTCTCCACCTCTGCTAGTTTTGAGCTCATGTAGCAGGGTTTGATTATCTTTCTTCCATAGGGCTCGCTTGGTTGGGGGTAATAAATAAAGTGGTATTAGGGTGAATTATAAGGGAGGATGAATGGGTGGAGGTGGTGGTGATGGAGGGTAATAGTATTACCTCTTCAATGAGGTAATAGATTCCCCCATTTGTCCCTCTTCTAACCACCACCTCCAGTGCTGCACCACCTCCTTTCATCTTCATTACCCCTTAATCGTTACTCTGAATCCTAGCGTGGCCCTGGAAGTGGAATATATTACATGTTTTGTGGTGTATATGGCAACCCCCAGTGTATTCAATGAGGTGGGCAAGTTCTCTTAGGGTGTAATGTAATGTGTGACGCGGCTTGATCTCATAGATTTTAATGTTTCATCGCTAAGTCTTATATTTACAGTTCATTTAAGAATGCCTTTCAATGGCTTTCATTATGCGATATAGGTGTATATAGTCTAGGACGCTCGTCCTATTTTTTGTTTGTCAGATTATGAGACAATTATTTTCCCCAGCTCACTTTTGAGATTTTTTTTTTCTTTTCTGAGGTGCGATTTTAGCGTGTTTTCCCGACTTAATATTCTAGGACTCTTTGTCCTATAGTAAAATAATAAATGCCACAAGGGAATCAATCGTCATCTAGTCTTTATGAAGGTTGGCCCAATGGTTGGGAGTTTAATCGAAGTTTGTCTCAGGTTTGAATCCTCATACCCCATCTCTGCAGAATTAACTGCTTCAATGTATCAAAAAAAAAAAAAAAAAAACTTGTTAAATTAGTTCAAAAGGTCAAATGTTACTCATATAGAAAGGCTATTTGTATATTCTATATGCATATATGCTGGACATTTTGGCCCAAAATTGTGAAGATAAAAAAGTCAAAGTATTTATTTACCCTTCTTTCATTTCACCTATCATCATTCAACCCCAACTCTTCCCACTGCCACCACCCTACTACCAACCACCCTTGCAGATTAGCCTTGTTGCCGCAGCCATTTTATCTATGTCACCACACCATCAACCACAATGACATCCCCACCTCCCCCTCCCCCTCATTTTGCTTTCTCTCCACCATATCCAATCCCCAAACATTACTAGTTTTCTATACTACATCTCAACACATACTCACCTCACCACCACTACTACCTCCCAGCCCCACCCTATGGCCACCATCATCTTGCATTCCCCTACCACATCCCCACCGTAACCCATCCAATCCAAACCTTCACCCACTACCATGATCCTTTTTTTTCAAGGGTACCAACCACCAAAACTCCCACCATCGCCACTCATCCTATTCACCCCTCATCTGTTTTTGTTCATTCACTAACCCCTTTTGTGCCCTCATCATCATGTATGTACATTCACTACCTCTGGCGTCCATTCACAAACTCCCTTGTTCAATGAAAATAATAATCCAAGAAAGCTTCCTTGATATTTTCAGAATCAGACACAAGGAGGCCAGCTGAATTCTGAATACAGAGTATCTTGTTATCAGCTCTTCTGGCTCTGATCACAAATGAAGAAACTACGGAAAATTCACGTGGTGCCCCTGTGGTTTGACATTTTGCACGTGGTACCCATGAAATCAAGTTTCCGCACATGTTACCCCTGAGGTTAGTTTTTTTTACCACACGTGGTACCCCTCTACTAACAAACGTTAGCGGTTTGCCGTTAATTGTTGACGTGACACGTCATTTGGGAAAAAAATTGTTACCGCACATGGTACCCCTAAGGTTTGCATATTATGCACACGATGTTTGCATCATTTCAGGTTTGTTTTAGTGTAACTCCTATTTTGAAAATGTGACATTTGATACGACAATAAATGGGTTATTTTGGACAATTTGGCCTTTGATAGATCTATAAATGATAATTGGCCTTTGATTGGTCTGTAAATGTGGTATTTTTTTGAATATATGGCTTTAGATATGCATGGTTATATGCTTTTTAAGACATATTGCTTGTAAATGGCGCTGAGTGGCTTCTGATGTAGTGCTTAATTGTTGAGATACTTTGAATGTAAGTAATTGTTTTTTTTGCATGAACTATGAATGTAAAGCTTAAAAGTTGTAGAATTCAGTCATCTTATTTCATAATTTTAGACATTACATAACTTATTCTAATTTTATTTGACTTCACTGATATCGTAGAGAATTCATATATATTTTGAGTGTTTGTATTGTGTTTATGAGATAATATGGACAAAGTGGTTGTTGGAATCTGGAACGTTAAGGAAAAAACTAGCCGTTATTTTCAAAATTGGGTATGACATGCGGAACGTGCAAATCTTAGCGGTACCATGTGCGACAACGGTTAAATTATTTTCCGATGACGTGCCACGTCAATTACTAAAGTCGAAAAGTTAATGTCTGTTAGTAGAGGGGTACCACGTACGGTAAAAAACTAACATCAGGGGTACCATGTGAAGAAACTTAATTTCGTGGGTAACACGTGCAAAATGTGAAATCACAGGGGTACCACGTGAATTTTCCGAAGTAACTATTATTCTCATCCCCCTCTTTGAGCCAAGCTTACTTACTTTTCTGTTGTAGAAAGCTATACATGGCATCCCTCAAGTCAATCAACATCCGAGTAGTGCTTATCTCCAACTCATGAAGTTCACAATTTAGAAGATCACTCTGCAACACCTCTTGAATCTCACAAATTTCCTTAAGAGTTCTCTCATATTCTCCTTCTACATTAGAATAAAGCTCTCTGTTTAGCTTTTTTAAAGGACCTTTTAGAAGTTTGAGTTTCTTCACATCTTTCTGCCATACATATCTCTGCTCCATCCCTTAGCAACTACAACTTTAAACTGAGAAGCCTTGCTCCACATATTAAAGTACTTAAAAACTCTAGTACCAATACATTGCTCACTTTGAATGTAAACTATGCATGGACAACGATCAAAATAGCCCTCAGGCATAAAATGAGCATATGCATCATGCATATGAACAATCCAATCCTCATTCACTAGCACTCTATCTATTTTGCTGTACACCCTTCTAGCACCTGATCTATTGTTGTTCCAAGTGTACAAAGAACCAACAACCTTAATATCTACTAATTCACAATCTTGCACACAACTGGCAGACTCTTTGATTTCATGTTCAGTAACAGAAGAACCAATCCTCTCATCATAATGTATAACATTACTGAAGTCCCCCATTACAATCCAAGGTCCCACACAACTCATCCTTAAATTCTTCAAAGCAGACCGTATAATATTCCTTTCTTGATCATCATTTGACCCATATACCACAAAGCGAAAGAACTTTTTTTTTTAGCATTACAAGTCACTTTTACATGAATATGTTGATTCATGACAAGGATAATCTCAATAGTATACTTACTAGGCTTTCACACCAACCAAATTCTATCACCAACACCTACTTGATCTGTGGTACAGACTGACCAGTGATCAAGTATATTATAGGAAACCTTATGAATATTTTTTGTTTTAGTATTTGTTTCAATTAAACCAAATAAACTAGTTTTATTAGATGAAAAAACAACCTAACATCTTTTTGCTTTGCTAGACTATTCAACCCTCTTACATTCCAAAAACCTATGTTTTCCATGATCAACATTAGGTTTTGGAACACACCCCCTTTCAACACCAGGCTCAATTCCATTCACCACTAAAACCTCCGCATAAGTCTTAGTAGGTAATTCTGATCCATCAAACTGCTCAGCCTACTCTACATTACTCTGTTTAGACAAAACCAGCTTCCTATAAACAATTTTGGATGCTTCTCCTTGCAATGGAACTAGTCTATTGGTTTGTGATGAAACTTTATCAATAGTACCATTCACTGGAGGAGTAACAAACTGTTTCCCACCATCATTTTTCTTAACAGGTTGCCATACTTGTCTCACTAATTTTGCTGTTTTCTTCATGCAAACCTCCTGAGTGTGACCAAAACCTTTGCATACAACACATCTAACAAGCTTCCAATAAAATCTAACTCAGTGCTAACCCTTATTTCATGACCATGCATGCTCATCCTGAAATACAAGTACTTCAAGGAGCTCTTGGTTAACCTTAATCTCCACAAAAATTCGAGCAAAAGGAAGTCTGGATTTGCTTTTAGTAGCCTCATCAAGTCTAATTGGAGTCCCCACAAGACCTGCAATATTAAACAAACAACCTTCTCCCAGAATTTAAAATCCAGCCTTAAGAGTTCAACCCAAATTAGGACAATATCCACTGTAATCTTCTCCAACTCCATGCCCAATTGCCAAGCCTTTACTATTAAAGGTTTACCATCACACATAAAATGACCAGAAGACATAACAAGTTGTTGCTCCTCATTAGTGCTAAATCTAACAATGCACACCCCATTTGGCAACATACACATATCACTCATTTTATACTTCCCCCATAATCAGTTAAAAAATCCACTTAACACTTCCCAAGGGGGTCTTGCACCTAGTACATAGCAAAGAACAAATTTAGACCAAAATTCTATCTCTTATTCTACATCAGCAACATAAAGTTGCAAACTTTTACCTTGATTTGCACTGGTTGTAGTCTTGATACTATCAAGAGACACCAAGCTACTATCTTTCTTACTTTTTTGAGTTTTGGAACCCACTATTGTCCAAGAATTATCATTCCTAGTGTCAGTTGCTTCCACCATAACCACCTCATGAACGACCTCATTAACCAGAGGTACATACTCTGCCCCTTGATCACAGTAAGAGAAGATAAAGCTTGCACATCTCGAAGCTCGTCCATGGATCTTGTCTTAGTAGCATTAGAAGATTTTGGCACATTTTTACTCTTAAGAACAAGTTCATATTTTACTGCTTGCTTAGAATTATGAGATGCAATGGAATTATGTGCAGTGCCAACCTTTTTTGTGATTCTTTATGAGATCTATGGCTTGCTTTTTTTGATTTTCCTCTTGCCATGACACAAAATTTGTAGAAGATATTTTTAGTATCTAAAGAGGGATGAGAGTTTCTCTCTCTAGACAAGCCATTTAATGTGTATCTTGATCGGTGCCTAGTTAAATGGAGTCATTAATGCAACACCTTATGTAACAACTTATCCCACCACCTGTCTCAACACAACCCATAAATACATGAGTTGCCCCTTTAGAGCCCATTTGTCCTCATTTAAGCCCAAAAGGGGAAGGCCTTATTGATATGGTAGTGGGTGCTACCTCTTATAAACCATCAAGTCCACACATCATCTAGCGATGTGGGACACCAATTCCCATGGGGTGTTACAGACTACCCCACTTAAAGAACTCAACGTCCTCGTTGAGCCTTAACAAGATGCACTCCTGGCCCATGATCTCCCCTGCTAGGCGCTTGACCTGGGTACTCCTGACCATAGGTTTAGCTCGCGGTCGCAGGGTTGCTCTGATACCATTTGTAACAACTTATCCCACCACCTGTCTCAACACAACCCATAAATACATGAGTTGCCCCTTTAGAGCCCATTTGCCCTCACTTAAGCCCAAAAGGGGAATGCCTTATTGATATGGTAGTGGGTGCTACCTCTTATAAACCATCAAGTCCACACTTTATCTAGCGATGTGGGACACCAATTCCCATGGGGTGTTACACCTTAACTCGTTAATATTTTTGGTGTTATATTCAAGTTAAATGAATTTGTATAGAGAACCTTTGGAAGTAGGACTTGTGGCCTCGTCCCTCAGTTTCTCCCTCGATTTATGTAAAGGTCATAAGTTGTACGTTCGATTGTATTTTCCTTGTTTTATAAAACAAGGTGGCGATTTAAAAATTCGGAATTAACCTGCTCATTGTCTTAAGGATCGAAAATATCTAAAAGTCGGGGTTCTTAGACCATGTAAACATTATTGAATCTCAAACCATCTAATTTTTTTTACCAGACTTTTCATTTATGACAAAGCATCCAGTTGGAGTAAATTGAACCATATTGCCTCTATCACAAATATAGGAAATACTTAACAAATTATGTATAAGACCATTAACTAATAGTACATTATTTGTGGAGTGTGATAGAGACTTACCAATATTAACTGATGTTGTTACATTACCTTTGTTATAGTCTCCAAATATAACACTTCCTTTATCATAGACTTTGATGAGTAGAACTTTGAGGTATCACCAGTCATATATCTTGAACAACCACTATCCAGAAACCAGTGCTTGTTTTATCCCACTTTAGCTTGTCAATTAAATTAGTTTTTCAGCTTAAGAAACTATAGTTTCTTGGGTCCTTTGTTGTTAAACACTATTGTCATTATAGTTCTTAATTTGCTAGAAGCAGACACATTAATATAGTAATCATTTTAACCACCGGTTGAACAATCATCATCATGAAGAATGTTCTTTGCAGTGTAGGTATTTTTACCCAAACACTTCTTTCTGACTTGATAATCATTAGCTACATGTTCATCATATCCACATAGATAACATATTATTTGCTCAGGTAAGTCAACATACTTAGGTTTGACAAAACTATCAATCCAGGTTCTATCCACTTCTGGAAAATAGTTTTGATGTCTGGTGCTTGTACTTGTGCTATTTAACATGTCAAACTCAAACCCTAGTCCAAATTTCATCATGTTGTTATTCTGACTAGTCAGATCATCAAGCGATTTTTCACCTTTAAACAACTTCTCATATTGAGCTTTAGACACAACAAAGGGCTTTGTTAAGAAAATCAACTTTTCTATACAATTGTCTGTTTTGAGAAATGAGCTCATTAATATCTTTCTTTGACAAATCTAACTCTTCTATCGCTTCGGTATCAGAAGGAATAATTCTAGTTTTGGGTTCACAAGTGTGAAATCTAGACAATGTCGTTAGCCAAGAGTTTTGTTAATTTTTCACACTCAGAATGTCCAATGATGACACTATTTATAGGACCAATCAAAGCACCATTATTAAAATGATCAAAATGAAATAATAACATACTCAGTTACACCAAGGTATAGCAACTCCTCTTCCTTCTCTCTTCTTTCTCTCGATCTCTAGGGTGTGAGCTTGGTTTTCAGCCAAACATCTTCATGGCAAGGAAGAAGAGATCTACAGGGGACAAGAAGCTGGTGTCACCTACGATTGAAGGAGGTACTCCGGCTCCTCTTGATAGGTTATCTTCAGTTGAGGGTTCAACAACAGTGCATGGTGCTGCTGTCAAGAGCGAACTGAACTTAGATACTCCTGTGCATAATTCTGAGTACCAAGGGAATAGAATTTCCGGATATGGAATGGCCCTGTCTTTTATTGCTCCAGATCTTGTGGAAGGCAAGCCCCGAGTGGTTCTTGACAAGGAAGACTTTACCAGAGAAAAACAGAAATGGCAAGCAACTCTTATACTTTATGTTGCAGGAGAACAACCTTATATTTATCACATCTAAAAGTTCATCTTTGAACAATGACAACTTCCTGCTTCCCGTAAGGTATTTTCTGTTGAGACAGGCTATTTTATTGTGAGATTTGCTTCAGTACATGAAAAATATTCCATCTTTGAGTTTGGACCATATTCCTTCAATAATAGACCTATTTTTCTCAGAGCATGGGCACCTCACTTTGACATTACCAAGGAAAACCTATTTGAAATTCCCATATGGGTTAAGTTGCCCCAACTCCATGTTACATGTTGGTCAAGTAATTCACCCTGCAGAATTGCAAGTGCTCTTGGTAAGCCTCTGTATGTTGACCAACGTACCAAGGAGCTGTCAAGGGTAAATTTTGCGAGAGTTTTTATTGAAATGAATATGGCCAAGGGTTTCCCTAGTGAAATTGACATTCAAGACCCTGATGCAAATGTTCATCTCAGTAGATTGTATATGAATGAAAACTTGTTTTTATTCATAAGTGTCTTATGGTTGGACATGATTGTAAAGCTGGCAGAGGAGTAGTCCATAAACCATAGGGCATGGCCAAGAAGGGAGAAAAGAAGGACAAACCACTTGTACAACTGAGAATCATACAGAAACCATCAAAGGTTGTTCAGAAGTGGATTCATAAGGCGCCTGTGGTTACATACACTCCTAAAGAAGCCAAGATTGAGTTTGAACTAGTAAAAGCACCTATTAAAGAGAAACCAATAATTAATGGAGCTTTTTTACGTGATTGATTAAATTTGCAGAATTCTCTCTCCTTGAGTGCTACCGAAGAGAGTCAGGAGGAAACCACTGCGGAAGGTACTATAAGGCCTCTTAGTGAAGTTGCTAGGTTAATTGGTGATAAATCATGATTTATGTGTGGTATGTTAGGGGAGTGTGTAGGCCTTATAAACAGATTGAAATAAAAAAAATAGGTTTATGTTGAATAAATGTAGTTTTTAGGTCTAGCGGAAACCAAGGTACAAGTAGCTGTTAATCAGAAAGCTTCAAAGCAAATGAATCCTAATGGCTAGTTGTATCAGAATAAATATGGTGAAGTGGCTAGGGGAATCATTTGGGTACTTTGGAATCCTAAGGTATGCCAGGTGCAAATTGAGTATGTGTCTGCTCAAGTTTTGCATTGTTCAGTTGAGATGCCTAGTGGTTTCAATGTTGTTATTACTATTGTGTATAGTTTTAATAAGCTTGCTCAAAGTTCAGTTTTATGGGAAGATTTGAGGACCAATGCTACTAGTGTCTCTAAACCTTGGTGTATCTGTGGTGATTTCAACAGTTTGTTATCTGTTGACGATAGGCTCAATGGCAATCCAGTTTCAGTTCATGAAAATGAGGAGTTTCAAAGCTGTATTGATGACCTAGGTCTGACTGACATTAAAAGAGTAGGTCATCAACTTACTTGGTGTAATAAACAAGATGGTCGTCATAAGAATCTTTGTAAACTTGACTGTGCCTTTGCAAATACTGATTGGCTCATTGCTTATCCAGATTCTATAGTGAATGCACAAGACCTTGGTATCTCTGACCATTGCCCTATGCTATTAACTATTCCTGGAATTAGAGGCAATGGAAAAAAGGCCCTTTAGATTCTTGAATTTTCTAAGTACTCATGCTGATTACTTGAATACTGTTGCTGGTGTATGGCAGATGGAATTCAAGAGTTGTAAGTTGAGCTGTTTGATGTAGAAATTGAGATACCTGAAGCCAGTTTTGAAGGACCTCAATGTAAAAGAGTTTGGGAGGTTGACTGATAAAGTGTCCCAAGCAAGAGAGTTGTTGAATCAGACTCAGAGTTTGCTAGAGAATGATAGATTGAATCAGGTACTCATTGATGCAGAGAAGGAACAAGTTCTAAATTTTCAGAGATCGGCAGAACTAGAGGAGAGTCTAGCAAAGCAAAAGTCTCGAGTACAATGGTTCAAGCAGGGAGATGAGAACACAAAGTACTTCCATGTTGTGATGAAAGAGAGAAGCAGTTATAAAGCTATGCATTGTTTGTATTCTATCTCAGGTCAAAAGCTTATTGATAAACAAGATATTGAGAATGAAGTCTTGTCTTTATCACACTCCGCTTGGTACTTCTAGTAAGGAGCTAATGTTGAAAGATTTGGGTGTTATGGAGTATGGAGATAAATTGAATAGAGCTTAGTAGGAGAAGCTGATACAACGTGTAAACACAGGAGATGTAGAGCAAGTTTTGAAGAACATTGGGGATGACAAAGCTCATGGTATTGATGGGGTTAATATAGTGTTTTTCATGACATATTGGCCTTTGATTGTCAAGGAAGTCAGTGATGCTGTTATTGGGTTCTTTAAGCCAGGGTTATTATTAAGGGAGATGAACATTATTGTAGTGACACTTATGCCTAAGGTGAACAACCCCTCTTCCATTAAGGAATATAGACCAATATCCTGTTGTGGATTAATCTATAAACTTATTGGGAAAATCATGGCTGCAAGATTTGCTGAAGTGGTTAACTCTGTAATAGATTCCTCTCAATCAGCTTTTGTTCCTAGTAGGTGTATTATTGACAACATAATCATGAGCCATGAGGTGATCAGAGAGTATGCACAGTAGAATATCTCTCCTAGATGTATGATCAAAATTGATCTACAAATAGCCTATTATTCAGTGGAGTGGAGTTTCATTGAGCTGATGTTGTTTGCACTGAATTTTGATAAAAGGTTTGATCAGTGGATTATGAGGTGTGTATCTACAATGTCTTATTGCATCCTTATCAATGACTTTATGAGTACGCATGTCCAAGCTAAGAAGGGGCTTAGACAGAGTGATCCTATGTCCCCTCTCTTGTTTTTTTTGGTAATGGAGTACCTAAACAGACTCATGAAGAAAGTGGTTAGTGCAAAGGAGTTCAGATTTCATCTCAAGTGCTAAAAACTAGGAATCACTCACTTAAGCTTTGCTGATGATTTACTATTTTTTTGCAAAGGGACTATAGAGTCCGTGGAGGCTAATCATATTGCCATTTGCTGCTTTACAAGAACTACATGGCTTCATGCTATTATGCAAAAAAGCTCTCTTTAGTGTGGTGGTGTGCATGATACTGTCAGGATTCGGCTTTTGCAAAAACTGGGGATGCAAGAAGGTGTTCTCCCTTTTAAGTATTTGGGAGTTCCCTTATCATCCATAAGATTAAATGTTGCACAGTGTAGAGACTTAATTGATAGAATCAATGTTAGAATAGGAGTATGGACTGTAAAGTTTTTATCCTATGCTGGTAGAAAGCAATTGATTCAGGCTGTTTTGTTTGGTATACAAGCATACTAGTCTAAGGTATTTGTATTACCTAAGAAAGTATTGACTGAAATTGAAGCTAGAATTACGTCTTACTTATGGAGTGGGGTAGACCATGTTACGAAAAGGGCTCTGGTGAGCTGGGAGAATTGCTGGAGGCTTAACCTGGTTAACCTAGTTAGATTAAATATTGCTGTAATAGGGAAGCTATTATGGTCTCTTGCAAGTTCTAAGGAAGTGTTATAGGTTCAATGGATACATACTTATTATAGTAAGGAGTGAGACACTATTTGGACTATGAAAGTACCTAGTACAGGTTGATAAAGAAAGTGATCTCTGTTAGAGATAAACTGCATGACTTTAGGCAAGGCTGGGGGAAAGTGGCTTCTATTGCTGGTTTCTCAATTAAAGCCTGCTATGAAGTCTTATATGGTGAGTATAGACCAATTCTTTGGAAGAGTATCACTATGAGGAATTATGCTGAACATAAACATGTGTTCATTCTATGGTTGTTCCTATGGGGCAAAGTTACAACCAAAGACAGAGTTAGACAATGGAACTATGGTATAGATCCCGTCTATGTGTTATATGTAAAAATGATCATGAAGACATTGCTCATCTCTTGTTCCAGTGCCATGTTAGTAAACAAATATGGTCAAGGCTCCTGCAATGGTGGGGTATAAGTAGAAGAATTCTGGTATGGGAGGAGGAGATGAAGCTTGCTGTTGTATTGTGTAAGAAATCAGTAGCAAGGTTTGCCATTTATAGAACTATGTTTGTTACTGCAATCTATTATATTTGGCAGGAAAGGAATGATCGTTTATTCTAAGCAAAAGATAGATCAGTTGATACCATCCTTAGGTGTATAACTAATAGTTTGTACTTAAGATGTAGCAAGTCTGCTAGCCTAAGTTCTTTCCTTTCTACTAGGGAGAGATACCCTTGATTTTTGTGTGTTTAGCTATAGATGAGTGTCTAAGGGGCATCTGCTCCTGTGTCTTAGCCTTTGTTTCCTAGCATGTAGCACATGATGTTTGTTCGGAGACTTGCAAGACCTTAAGGTATGGCACCGACTCTCACTCTGATGCCAGGTTTAGGCTAGGTCTTATGTTGGAGTATGATGTTGTAACACCCCCGGATTAGGCCTCCTAATTAACTACCAAATTAGGTTTTGTTTATTATTATTTAATTATATATCCGGCCTCGATCCGGTTGTGTTACCGCCGTGACTATGAAGCTAAACTAAAACAAACCCTTTTAGATTAACTTAATAGAAGCAAGGCTATTTTTGTGTTAAAACGAACTACGTGAATTTATTATTTAAAACATGGTAGTTAAGTGATCGATTGGCATGTTTGGACTTTATTTAAATTTGAAATTTGCAATAAATTCATAAAATGTCAACGGAAGTAGAAATACTAATATTTTATATATCATATGAAAAGTCCAAGTCCAACCCATAAATACAAGCCTCGAGTCACAACCCAACTCGGTAGGTATTACGAATATTTTACAATATGAAAAAATGTGGGTATTGCTAAGGGGAAATTTATACAAAAACCAACCAACCTCCTATTTATATTAAGTGTCTTCGAGCTAATATAATACAGCAAAAGGCTCGATCCTATGCATCATAATATTTTACATTATCCCCTTTAGCTAAAAACCCATCATGCCATATATCTAAAAAGCTAGTCCCAGTCAAAGCTACTAGCGTAGCATACCCGCCAAGTCTCCTAAAGGAGTCGGGGATAAGATAGGAAAAATAATACAAAAATGAGTTGAAAACTCAATAAGACCGTTACCCTCACAATTTAAAATACTTATAAAATCATATAAGTTTATATGCAACACATAGCACACCATTTCAAACCCCGTGGTGCCCAATTAGTATCCCGCGCTTTATTCCATATGTTTTAGTTATTTACCAAACTACCCTTGCCACGTGCAAGTCTTACCCACGCTCGCGCAAGATACACCTATGTTCAACGAACATAGATCACATGGATTTACCGTAATCCACCTAGTCTCAACCTCGATGTGATGTCGTCATCGAGCATCCTTAGTCAACACAAAAAGTGGACTAATGGTAATTCACACATTAATCAAACACAACATATGACCTTTAGTCATCTCAATTAGGGCAATCAATTAGGCTTCTCAAAACATAAACACACAATCACACATACATCACTATATTGGGAGCGGACTTCCTATGCTCTAACTTGAGCCCGAAGCAATCAAGAGAGAGCCCTTGCCCACGCACTCGATAGTCGTGAGGAAGGAGATTAGAATACTACCCCATTCTTTTCTAATCCCAAGGCTAGGAACTTCTCCCACCTCCTAACCTGATTAGGGTATTTAACCCGACACACATTTTAAGGATGCACCAGAACACCCGTAACAGTTATATTCCCACCTATAACTATCCATTTTAAGGGACACAACTCCGCAATTTGCCCCGACGCTTTTCGGAATTCCCCGGTATGTCAACAACGTCTGGTCAAGCCATAATTGAATCCCTATTCCATATCCTTTCGTCTCTACACACAATTACCCTTTTACCCCTTGCATGACTTTCTAGTCAAGTAGGATAAAAGAAACAAATTTCATTATCTTTCATTATTAGAAGTCAACCATAACACCCTAGTCAATTCTCTAGCTAGGATTAATGGTTAAGTCAGCATTAATCGCCATTCGCGATAGTTAGTACACACAATGATCATAAGCACTCAAATTAGTCACATTTCACACTTAGTCAATTTCTGACCTGTAGCACTGTTTGATTTTTAATTGCTGATTGACTAGTCCTATTGAGTTTAAATTTGGTGATTAAGTCCATACTACTGTCAGGAACATACAGTAAAAATTTCAGAATTTTTGGAGCAAATCTTGTGCACATTTTACTGATAGAGGTAGAAATCCTCAAATGGTCAAATCCCACACTTAACCAAAATTTCGGTTTTGCATCATACTCATCAGTAACTTTTCATGCTTAAATAATTCAAAGCATAATAACAAATATTATACTTAAAATCACAGTAAGATTATAAGGCTCATTAACCATTATAAACATGATTAAAATCGAAATTTCATACTAATCATCAAACCGCACCATTTTCCCTCATAAATCGATTTATTCGATTTTTAATAGAAAATACCTCTTAATAATTTCTTAAATCATAATCTTAGTAAAACTGACTATAAAATTTTAAGTTTACTGTTCAATTAACGAAATTAGTTAGAACTTACTAATTTCAGAAAATCCAACAAAATCATGCTTATTGGATTCCAAAAACCCTAATCCATGCCACTAACCCTAATATGGATTTAATCATCCAAAATCACTCTAATTATCAATTCAATCATTCATATTGTTCCGGTAAATATTGTCGGATACTTAAAATAGAAT
>CAAKMY010117771.1:0-20533 GCA_901111285.1 Corrigiola litoralis | reverse complement strand
GTCGAGGTGGTATTTTAACCTTTAACATCTCAAAATATAGAAATTGAAGTATATTAACACCAAGTATATACTTAAATCTATACTTTCAAGAGCAAGGGACATTGTATATGGTGTCCACAGAGTATGTAGTAAACCCCTAAATAATAGTACTAGCTGTGTCAGATTGATATGGGGGTCAAATTTGTTGGCCCTAAGTCACCATCATAATGTGGTGAAAACCAAGCTTGATTTTGTAGTCTTTGATATTGTGTGTATGCCTATGTGTCTGTGTAAGCATTTTTGTTCTTGATCCATTGTTCTACATCAATGTCGATTTGTCGCAAATCGTCACTGCCTGTCATTCATTCAACACATTCTTGTATAAAAATTTGAATAACGTGTTCTTTAACATCGACGGTTTCTTATACTCGGATAAGTTAATGTTTCTATGACTCTTTGTTTCTCTGTCTTGTAGCTTCAATATGATTATACTAAGCAGAAACTGGCCCGGAAGTTCTGTTCACTTTCTCCGTATTAGAACCTTAAGGAGTTCAAGTTAAGCGGTTTTCAAGGTGATGCAATTACCATGGAGTTTGTCACCTTTGTTGTTGACAATGTTGTCGCTCTGCAGAAGATGGACATTGTTGAAGCATGAGACTTTTTCTAAAATATTTAAGAAAATTCTAGAATAGTTCAGAAAATTCTAGAATAGTCAAGAATGATCTAGAATAGTTTAGAATGTGCTAGAATATATAAGGATGCTCTAGAATAGTAAAGAGTGTTCTAGAATATTTTAGAGTATCCTAGAGTCTTCTAGAGATCAAAGACTAATTGTATCTAGAATAGTGTGAGATAATCCTGTAAAGTCTAGAATGATCCTTGAAGCCTATATATAGGCTCCTTAGGAATCATTTTGATTTACATTCTTAAACACTCAAATAAACACATCAATAACATTACAACACACTTTCTACACATTACTACTTCTTCCCTACTATTAAACACACACACACACTAAAAAGTGGTATAAGAGCTTACAAGATCCTAAGGACCATAATCACATGGCTTCCACATTAAACTCTTCAACAACATTCTCTGTGCCGGCACCTCCAATATTTGGGGGAGAAAACTATGACTATTGGTGCATTAAAATGAAACTCTTCTTGAGAGCAAATGCACTATGGGACATAGTAAAGAATGGCCCCCAACAACAAGTACAAGGGGTTGAGTACACCGATGAAGAATTAAAGAAAATAAGTGAAGATCATTTCAAAGATGCTAGAGCATTGTCTTATATTCTCAATGCTGTTACAGAAACCATATTTCCGAATATCATGCGAGCTTCTTCCGCGAAAGAAGCATGGGATTCACTCCAACAAGAATTTCATGGAGACGAGAGGATAAGAACCATACGTCTCAACATCTTAAGAAGGAACTTTGAGAATTTGAAGATGAGGGAAGATAAAGACATAAAAACTTATACTTCGAGATTAATGGAGCTTGTTAATCAAATGAAGATTTATGGTGAAGATATCAAGGATTCAAGAATTGTGCAGAAAATTCTTGGAACCTTGACCAAAAAGTTTGACACCATTGTCACTGTGATTGAGGAATCTAGAGACATGTCAAAGCTAACAATGATTGAGCTAGTTGGATCCTTGATGGCACAAGATCAAAAATTCAAGAAAGAGTCAGAGGCTCCAACAGAAGATGCTTTCCAATCAAAGCATAAAGGCAACACCTATTGGAAAAATAAAGCTACTGGTCTCAAAAACCAGAATACACCGCCAAGAGGAAAACATCCTCCTTGTGGCACATGTGGAAAGACGAATCATGCGGAGAAGGATTGCTACTTCAAAGGTAAACCTCAATGTCGTCATTGCAAGAGATTTGGCCACATCGAGAAAGATTGTAGACAAAAGAAAATAAAGTCCAAGAACGAGGCCCATTTTTCAAGCAGCAATCGAGATGAGCATCTATTCTATGCACGCCAAGCAACAACCACAAACAACAAAGTGAGGTGGTTAATTGATAGTGGTTGTACAAATCACATGACAAACAATTCCAACCTATTTTGCAAGCTAGATTCCTCTGTCCAAACTCCAGTCCGTATGGGAAATGGAGAAGTTGTGAAGTCTAAAGGCAAAGGTACGATTGTTGTTGCAACAAAAAGAGGTACGAAGTTCATCAATGATATTCTTCTTGTTCCTGATCTTGCTAAAAATCTGCTCAGTGTAGCTCAAATAATAAAAAATGGCTACACCCTTGTTTTCGGGAATGACCATTGCACCATATATGATCGCGATAAAAAGGAGATTATCAAAGTCATCATGAAAACAAAAGTTTTTCATTAAAGTGGAACTATCCAGAGAAGATTTCAAACAGGGCCACCATGGATGACACTTGGCTATGGCATAAAAGGTATGGACAATTTAGTTTGCGTGCACTAAGCGATTTACACAAGGAGAATATGGTTCGAGACTTTCCTTCAGTTCATGTTACCAAGGATCTATGTGAGCCTTGTCAACTTGGAAAGCAACACCGATTACCATTTCCAAAAGGGCAAGCATGGAGAGAAAAGAAGAAATTAGAGCTTGTGCACACGGACGTGTGTGGTCCTCAAAGAACATTATCAGTTAACGAAAACAGGTACTTCATCTTGTTCATTGATGATTTCACTCGAATGACTTGGGTCTACTTCATGAAACAAAAACCAGAAGTTTTTCAAGTCTTTAAGAAGTTTAAAGCTCATGCTGAAAACCAATGTGGCTCCAAAATAAAGATGTTAAGATCTGACCGTGGAAAGGAGTATACATCTAATGAATTTGACAAGTTTTGTGAGGATGAAGGTGTAGAACATCAACTCACAGTTGGGTATACTCCTCAACATAATGGAGTTTCGGAAAGGAAAAACAGAACTGTTATGGAGATGGCTCGATGTATGCTGGCAGAGAAGAAAATGCCAAAGAAATTTTGGGCCGAAGTTGTTTATACCGCTGTATACTTGCTCAACAGGTTACCTACGAGGGCGGTTCAAGGAAAAACTCCAATTGAAGCTTGGAGCGGGAAAAAGCCTACAACCAAGCATTTAAAAGTGTTTGGCTCGGTTTGCTATGCTCTCATTCCATCTCAAAAAAGAAGCAAGCTTGATGACAAAGCTGAGAAAGGAATCTTCATCGGCTATGATTCTAAATCAAAAGCCTATAGGATCTTCAACCTTGATTCAGAGAAGATCATCATAAGTAGAGATGTGGAGTTCGATGAAGAAGCAATCTGGAATTGGGAAGAGAAAAGGGTTGAAAGAAGAGTAATGCTACTCTCTCAACCTAACCATCATAATGAAGAGCAGCAAAGGATTGATCGTGACAATGACAGTGACGTGGATTCAAATGCTTATACACCACCATCATCTCCTATTCAGGGTGGGTCACCATCTTCAAGCAAAGATTTAGAAAACACAACAGGTCCACGAGGTAAGAAAACACTCTCTAGCATATACAGAAATTGTTAAGTCATTCATTTAGATCCAGAAAAATGTGAGAGATGTTACTTTGCTATTGAGGAACCTCGTGACTATGATGAAGCCTCTAAATACAAGGTGTGGTTAGAGGCTATGGAGACAGAAATAAGCATGATAAAAAAGAATGAGACATGGGAGTTGGTTGATAGGCCCGAGGATCGAAAGGTCATAGGAGTGAAATGGGTTTACAAAACCAAATTGAATCCTGATGGGTCTCTCAACAAGCATAAGGCCAGGCTGGTAGTCAAAGGTTACCCCCAACAAGCTGGAATAGATTATGGAGATACATTTGCTCCAATTGCAAGACATGACACGGTAAGAACTCTTATTACTCTAGCTGTGCAAGAAAAATGGAAAATATTTCAACTTGATGTCAAGTCTGCTTTCCTCAATGGAGAACTTGAGGAGGAGATTTATATAGAGCAACCACCGGGTTTTGCCATTGAAGGGAAAGAAGAAAAAGTGTGCAAATTGAAAAAGGCTTCATACGGCCTAAAACAAGCCCCGCGAGCTTGGTACAGCAAAATAGACTCTTATTTCCTTAAGCAAGGGTTCGAGAGGAGCAAAAATGAGCATACACTTTATGTGAAAAAAGAAGGGCACAATGGTCTACTTATTGTGTCTCTTTATGTTGATGATCTTCTTGTCATAGGAAACAATACCAAGATGATCATCACATTCAAGGAGGAGATGAAAAAGAATTAAGTTTGAGATGACTGACTTGGGCCTAATGAACTTCTTTCTTGGCATGGAAGTACATCAAACAGAAGATGGAATCTTCATATCACAAACAAAGTATGCTCGTGAGATTCTCAAAAGATTTAAGATGGAGAATTGCAACCCAGTAACTACTCCCCTAATAGTGAATGAAAAGCTTGGTAAATTTGATGGCTCGAGGAAAGCTGATGAAAGACAATACAAAAGCTTGGTTGGAAGCTTGTTATACCTTACAGCGACCAGGCCCGATTTGATGTTTGCGGCAAGTTTGTTGTCAAGGTTCATGAGTGAGCCAAGTGAGGTTCACATGGGTGCCGCAAAGAGAGTACTAAGGTATTTAAGAGGCACTCTAGAGTTTGGCATATTTTATCAACCTTGTTCTGACCTAAGGTTAATAGCCTACTCCGACAGTGATTGGGGAGGTTCAGTGGATGATGTGAAAAGCACTTCAGGATATGCTTTCACTTTTGGCTCCGGAGTGTTCTCATGGAATTCTAAGAAGCAAGATGTGACAACCCAATCCACTGCAGAAGCCGAATATGTTGCAGCTTGTGCAACTGTCAATCAAGCAATCTGGCTAAGAAAAATACTAGCAGACTTATGTTACAAGCAAGATGGACCTACAAATTTTTTGGTAGACAACAAGTCAGCCATTGCCATCTCGAAAAAACCAGTGTGCTTTAGCAAAACAAAACACATGAAGGTCAAGTTTTATGCACTTCGAGATGCCGAGCAAACAAGGAAGTGAAACTTGTTCATTGTCCAACCGAATTTCAGCTTGCAGACATCTTCACAAAAGCCTTACCAAAAGGCAGGTATGAATTCCTGAGGTTCAAGCTTGGTGTTATGGCAAAAGTCTCAAGGAGGAGTGTTGAAGCATGAGACTTTTTCTAAAATATTTAAGAAAATTCTAGAATAGTCAAGAATGATCTAGAATAGTTTAGAATGATCTAGAATAGTTTAGAATGTTCTAGAATATGTAAGGATGCTCTAGAATAGTAAAGAGTGTTCTAGAATATTTTAGGGTATCCTAGAGTCTTCTAGAGATCAAAGACTAGTTGTATCTAGAATAGTGTGAGATAATCCTATAAAGTCTAGAATGATCCTTGAAGCCCATATTATATAGGCTCCTTAGGAATCATTTTGATGTACATTCTCAAACACTCAAATAAACACATCAATAACATTACAACACGCTTTCTACACATTACTACTTCTTCCCTACTATTAAACACACACACACTAAAAGACATTACTAGATTTTGTCGCTCTTCGAATGGAAATCATTTGAATGTACATTATATTTGCAGTGAGTGTGCAGCACGAAGGTGCAAAACATTTAAAGGGCAGCTTAGGGAAAGACTACGTCCAAACACCCAGCTGATACTTCATATATGATCAGTGAGATGTTAGCGGTAAATCACAGTGATGATGCTTACTTACTACTAGGTCTTAGGTGATTTGTTTCTATTTCTAATTTATTGAGTATGAGATACTCCCGCGTATACAGCCGCCATGATTTTGTAAGCGATAGAAAGTATCCATAATGGGTTTCAAAAAGGGTATACTCTTGTATTTATCAAACGTCCAATTTAAACTAAAATAATGTATTTTCCATTTGACTTTTCAAGTTTAAACTTGTAAAATTTTGACTCATTATTACAAAAGTTACATTGAATAATATAAAAAAACAATATCATATATTTCATATTGAAATAAACTTTTACAATGCATTAATTTATAATTTATACTAAAAAAATTAAAAATTATCAATCTATTGCCTTGAACACCGTAACAAATCCAACAGAAATACATTGAGAATGAGAGGGAGTAATAAATAGTGCTATATTAATTTGGTGAATTATAGAATAATAATAAAGAATAATGTGGTATTTGGAAGAGATAATAATTAATGGTAAATCTCATCTCAATACAATAAAATTTAATTTATTAAAAAAGGAAATAATCAATAATAACATTAACAATAATAACAATAATAATATGAATAAAATGATAAAAAAAATAAAGAATAACAACAACAACAACAACAACAACAACAACAACAACAACAACAACAACAACAATAATAGCACTAACATTAATAATAGTAGTCTAATAAATATCAAAATATATTTTTTTTTTTGAACTTTTTAATTTTTCTTAAAATCTTTTTTCTTGAAGTTTTATGAACTTTCTGAAGTTTTTTTAACTTTTCAGATTTTTTCTGAAATTTTCTAAACTTTTTTGAAAATTTAATATTAAAAACAGGTTTAGAGAACACTCCCTTAGTTATCTTTTTGGATACTCATACTCCTATGTACTCGGGATTTGTGATTTATAATTGTAATTAGAAATAATTTTTTAGGGTTGAGCCTGAAAGTTTTCAGAAAATAAAATAAAAAAACGGTGTAGAGAACACGCCCTTAGTTATCTTGTTGGATACTTATACTCTTATGTACTTCGTATTTGTGATTTATAAATGTGCTTAAAAATGAATTTTCAGAGGTGAGTCTGAAAGTTTTCTTTTCGTTTCCGAAATAAGATAGGAAATAAATTTAAAAAAAAAACACAAATAGAGCAAACCACTAACACTTTACGTCTTGTCTCCTCCACTCACTCATTTTATGCAATACTCCGGACTAAACATTAGAGTTAAGATCAAATCAAAGTTTATCAAACCGATCTTTAAAGTAAGCGGGTTTGAGTTATGAGTTTCAGGTCGTGTGTATAGAATTTGTTGATATGTTGGTTTTGATGATTCCAACTATATATGTTATGTACGATGTTTGTTTTGTCTTTGCAACAAGGTTGAGTCCATGATCAAAGAAGTAAAGGCAAGATGTGGAGCATGGCATAAGTATAAACAACAAAAGCATCAATGAATAATGATAGAAGCACCAATCCACGCACTAGTGACAACTAGTGATAATATTGTGGTTTTGTGATGGATTTCAGATCAAGTTCACTATAGAAGATTATATCAAGCTTCACTCGAATAGAAGAACTGTAATAGATTAGATTATAACTATTTAGAGTGAATGTATATTTCCCTGAGACAGAATATGTTTAACTTGATTGCAGGTGATAAGAGGAGGAACAATGATAAGCAAAGTTCACTGATGCATAAGTGAGATTGATTGCTTGTACATGCATCAGTGTACTTAAGTGTTGGAAGATATATGAGGTACAAATATCTTGATCGAGTTTTACTAAACGTTTTCTTAAAGTTATTTGTTTTAAAGAGAAATGATTTTATTTAGAAGTTTATCTAGTGAGGAGTTACGCCAAGCATTGGACTCTTAGGAAGACTCGATTTGGTAAAGAAAAAGAATTTGTATTTGACTCAAATTCTATTTTTAAGTCTATCCTAAACTCTCTAAAACTCTTATCTAGATTAAACTATTTTGCTAGGCTTTTTCTAAGAAAACCCTAATATACTGAAACACCATACTATATACATTCTTATTTTTTTCAGTAAAACTTACCAAGAACATTTTGCAAAACGAACTTTCTGAGATAAGTATTATAAAGCATAAAACTTCCATACTTTGAGCTCTTATTCTCTCATTCAAGCCATCAAGGAAAGGTATTGGTCTCTTGGTCATATTGGTCAAATTTGTATCTCTATACTTAACAAGAAGCTCTTTGAGCTAACTGTTTTTGTATAGCTTTATTTTCTGCTTTTGTAAAGTGTAACACAGGGGTTACACTAGGGGACAATTATAGTTGATTGCATTTGCAACATCTAGAGTTAGGTATTGGGGTTATGGTTAGAGTTAGCCACTAAAAGTCTTAGTCATAGGTGATTAAGTTGTGTTAGTTCTTAGAGTTGAGCTCTAGCATAAGTGTACATTCTTTATCATAGTGGATTTGACTGAGAGTGTTGTAGAGAGGATGTAGACCTTGAATTAAGGTCGAACCTCATTAAATCTTGGTGTTGATTATTTTTTATTTTAATTATGTTTCTTTGATAACTAATCCATGCACCAGCAATAGCACTAGTGAACATTCAATAAATGTGTTGTTGGTACATGTACCAATGATAAGTTGTTGGTTCATCAGAATTGATCTAGTTTTATAATCCGCAAAAATTGTAAGACATTAGGTATACTCAATTAACCCCCCCCCCCCTAAGTATACCTTTGCATTAACAGAATTCGATTGACAAAATGTCTATTTTAATGGATCAGGTTGAAACCAATCCGAACATGAATCAGTCCGACTTTTAGATATGTCTATTACAAATTAGATTAAAAAGAGTATATTTGATTCGTCATTAGTTTGTATTTCTTTGTATCAAAGCTACTCTATACTTAGCGATATGGACAAAATTGATTTCTAATATGAACATGTTATAAATTTCAAATTGTTGGAAGCCTTAAATCAATTAAGATTGTGAACTCATTCATTAAACATGTCAAGGTTAATTATTTAATTGGTCGTAAACACTTTACCTATCATTTAACCACGTCGATTTCAAATTGTGTAGTAATGAGCCACACAAGGTTCCGACCCAACTAATTGGAAAGAAAAATATAATCAAATACGAAATAAGCTAGTCTCATATAAGAGTGGGATTGTAGAGTAGTACTCCATAATAGTTTTCGAGGTCAATAAAGAGTGACCACCATAGCTACCTTATTTTTTTTTATGGACCACCATAATTAGTTAAAATGTGTTATAATCTACAGAGTATTATAAAACGCTTTGTTACGCACCAAACATTACCACAATTGTTTATTTGATATTCTTTAGAACCCCTTGTGAAACATTTTATACATGATTTTGGTCCAAATTATTTTCAAAATGAATTGAACGCTTACACGAATATGTCTGTTTTGTTAAACTAACGTCTTTTTCGATGGGTCATCATGAAGGTTATACCCCTCTACTAATCCATATTAGTAGTGTTTAATAACACCCATTAAGCAAATCCACAAGACCTTATTCACTTGCATGCATGAATCAAAGCATTTACTCACATAGCCCGGTGCTTAATCGATGTCTTATGCAGCTTTTCGGTATCGGTCCTCCAAGGTCCGATCTACTAGCTCTCAGAAAAGGAAAGCCTCCTCCAATATGCACTAAGGCTCCAACATCTTGCACTTCTTCTTCCTTGTTAGAACACCCAAGAACACTCAAAAAACTAATAACTATCACTAATTCTTAGTGTATAATATTTAGTAATAATTCGGAGGTGGATATATGTGATAATATTTGAGAATACAAGTGAGAAAATATCTCTTGTACTTAGCCTAGAAACCGGCCAAGGGGAGGCAGAGGAGAAGTTTTTGGTTCTCTTCTCTCCTTCTCTCTCTAGTCTATTTTTGATGTGTTTTAGTTGTGATGAGTAAATTGCCCTTAGTGTGCCCATCAAGCCTTATCTATTACGTATAGACAAACTTGGTAAAGATGAGTATACCTGTAAATTTGTATTGTTACTCACTTAACTAATTAAGGATTATTATTCTATTATATCATTATATAATAGTAATAGATAATTAATTAATATTGCATCTCATGTGACTATTAATTAAACTACTAATCATCACATCTAAACACAATATCAAACTAACTTATTTAGTTTAATAATAAAGTCTCCTCTTTATAATAATACAGATCTTATGAATTTATTTAATAATTATTATCTCATAATGAATTAATAAATTGATCCCCATGTTGTCGAAATCTTAACTCGACACGTCTCACACATAATAAGCTGATTCATCACCTCTCCTAATCAGATATTGACACGTATCTATATACGTGTCACCAAACCACGGAGTTGGGTCACCTTTTAGGTGTGATCGAGAGGGATCAGTTGATTACTGCCGTCATGCGACAATAACGTCAAACCCTAACAGGCCGAGCTTTATCGATTTACGTTAATCAGTTGGTTAATGAATAATCAATCTCGAGTTTATTCTAAATAAGATTGATTATCATAATCACAATTGTGCACTTACTCCAACACATCAACTCGTGTTTATACATTTACTATAGTGATCATATTAACTCAATTTGTTATGACTAAGTTTTTTTATTAGACGAAAAGGACTAAGTTTATTTTTAATAAAGAAAAAAAATACTCTTTTGACAATCTAATTGGTGTAATGTTTAGTTGGAAAAACACAAATTCTTAGGAAAAAAAAACCCGCTCAACCCTTTTCTCAAAATTTCTCCTTTTTACCGTCCTACATCGCATCACACCCTCAACCCAACCTTTCCTTTGTTTTTATTTCCCCTATTTTTTGTGCTCTATTTTTCTTTCCCCTGTTTTCTTTGCTTTGTTTTTCTTTCCTTTGTTTTCTTTCCTTGTTATTCTTCCTCTTTCTTTCCTCCATTTTTTTACCACTCTCTCATTTCTATCTGGGTTTTTGTTCCTTAATTAGAGTACCCTTTTACTGCTTACTTTTCACCCTCCGACATTAACACCACCAACCCAAACTACATCCTTTAGTTCCTCTATTTTCTTTGTTTCCACCAAGACACTATTTTCTTCCTCTTTCTTTTTTGCCACTGGTTAGTATGTGGTGCTTCTTTATTGTTATCAATGTCTGTTTTATTTGTTTCCACCAAACTACATCTCTTAGTTCTTCTTTTACATATGAATCTTTTGTTTTCAATGTTTATGGGTTTATTAGTTTATGTCTTCATGCAAAGGGTACAATGCATAAACATCATATCCATAGTGACAATGCTTTCTTTTTAGCAGAATTATATAATTGTCCGAATTTAGTAATTACAGAAATAAAATAATAAATCGGGGTTTAATTTAGTATGACCAATTCTGGGTGCAATTTGGTTTAAAATATAAAAATGGTTCTCATTTATGTTTTTCGTGCAAAGCGTGTAATATTTAATAGATACGCAATTTTAGATTTCATTTTTAGTTACGGTCTTTTTGATTGTTGTTCTTTTTACTATTTGAGATCTGGTGTCTGGGGGATGAGGGAGAGAGTGCACTATTTTAATTTGGTATATATAAAAATAAGTAAAAAAGATAGGTTTATTTAGCATAATTAATTATGGGTCTAGATGGGTGTGATAAATAAATAAGGATTTAATTTTTGTTTATATGGAAGGGTAAGTGTTATTTTATTTATTATGAGTCCTTTTTTTTATTGATTCTTTATTTTTTTGAGATATGATGGTTTGATCATCGATCATTTGTCAGAAAAAATAGTTTCTTGAAATGGGTTTTGGGTTTTGGTACAAAAGAGAATGTCAGGTATTGGGGATGATGGGGAGGGTGCACGGTATAATTTAGTATAATCGATTCCGGGTTTTATTTGGTTTGATATATAAATATGGTCAAATGTTTAAATAACAATTAACATAGTCCTTTTATTTTATTTTGAAATTATTTGTATTTTGTTTCAGGTATGAGTCTTGTTTGCTTATTTTGGTAGGAAGGGTAGTTTGTTTGAAATGGGTTTTTGTGTTGTTAGAAAAGAGGATATTGGGGTCTTGGCGGATGATGGGGAGAGTGCGCGTTTAAAATTTTTAATTTAGTATTTAAGAAAAGAAATAAAAAATTTGTGTATAATTAAGTTGTGTTGTATTTTTTAGTATAATGAACAATATCTTATGATGTTTTACTTAAAAATTACAGGGATTACTTGCAATCATGGACGTACAGTTTTCAGAATCTAGGGAATGCTATTTGATACGCCTATTAAATTCGATTAATAATTGTGATCTCGATCTCTACCTTAGGAACCGATTTTACGGACGAAACAAATATTAATAAAAAAACAAATATATCAATATATGTTTTTGTAAGCAAATACATATGTTTATTCAATTCAGACTAATAAGTTGATTTAGACACATATTAAATCGATAAATAGTTGTTATGTATGCCTTAAGTAAATATATATTTAGGAACTAAACAAACATCAATATAAACAAAAGAACATGTATTAAATAGTATCAACCTATAAATATGAAGTTTATTAGATTGTAGACTAATTAACATCAACTTTGAATCAATTAATGCATTATGAAATTGAAATAAAATTCTGAAATAAATAATACTTAAAGATACGAAATACATTATCCCCTAGTTTTTATTAGATATGCACCAATATAAAAAATACAACCATTTGGTTTTTACTTCAATAAAAAAAATCATCACAATTGATACAACAAAGATAATAATAAACATGAATACGAATAAATATAAAATTAAACTGATCGTTTAAAATTCACAATCATGTTAACAAAAAAAAAAAACTCTAATTTTGAAACATAATTTTATGTCCTAAGTTTTTTTTTATAAAATAAAGCCATTTATACTACAAATGTAGTCTTTTTTGGGTTATAAAGTAATCAAATTCAAACATAAGCCTTTTATTAGAAAAAAAACATTCCATGTTACCTTTGTTTAGCCACAATTTGTTTTTGGCTAACATGGCTTTAAAAATCCTCTAATTATGTTTAAAATTCTCTAATTATATTTACTAGTTACAATTTACCATATGAATAAGAAAAATATGTACATACTCAATTAATATTTATGATATGAAGCCTTGTGTATATGAAAAAGAAAAATGGAAAGGTATTGACGCCTAAATTGAACAATTTATGTGTTTTGTCTTCAATTTGTTGATAAACAATTCATAATAAATTTCTAAATAGAAATAAAATACTAAGGTATTTCATCATGATTCATAATGTTAACTTAAATCATCATTCAGGAGGTATTTCATCAGGATTCATAATGTTAACTTAAATCATCAATCAGGAGACAAAATATTATTATAACTAACTAGACGTGTAAATTAACTATTTTTATTGTTGTGAATTAAAAATTCAATTATAGCAACAACAATTTTGAAATCTATTGTTAAAAATAAAAATACCTTACCGGAGGTCACAACCATGTGTGTTTTATTAACTTATAATCTAGTGAAAAAAGAGAAAAATAAGCAAATAATATGGATTACACAAGTATATTTATTTTGGTTAATGGATCCATTACTATTCTTTATATAAATTTGGTAGGATTTATGGATTTTTTTTTTCTTTTGTCAATGTTGTCATATATAGTACATATACACATCTCTTGCACTTGTCATGATCGTTTTATATGCACTATGTAATTTGTTTAGCAAAAACGGTAAAAAATTACAAGAAATGTGAACTCTATTTATATGTCTGTCTATCAGTGCGTGTCTTCACACACATAAAAATTTTAATTTTCTTGCCTAACTTTCTCCAATGAGTAATTGTTGGTTGAAAAAGTAAGATATTTTTCCAAGAATAAAAGACACTTTTTTTTGGTGTAATTTCCAAGATTAAGACTAGAATGCCATAAAGTAGATATAGCGGGAGAGAGATGAAATTTGATCCATTAAGCTTTTATATTAGGTGGACAATGTAACAAGATCAATCCCACATTTGTTGTGTCTTCCAAAAATTATCTCATCTTGTAATATAAATGAATATAATCCAATGATCGAATATGTCTAATACAAATGGTCCTAAATTATTTGTTTTTGGAGGATATGTAAAAGCATTTTTCAAGACAAATCTAAATACTAAATTTCTATTTTTTTTAATAACTTTATATTTTAAGTTGTTAATAACTATAAAAGGTATTCAAATAGTGTCAAAAAGGGATATGGGGGGAATCTATTGAAACAGAGGGAGTATAATTTTGGGCAAACTACTCAGAAGCTCTTTGTTACGAGTCAGAACAACCTGAGAGATAAGCAGGCTGCTGTTACAACACGGCTGTTGCGAAAACAGACATATATTGTGGGTGTTAAAGCGCGCAAATTGTGAAGTAAAATTTGTTGCTCAACTTCTGAGCTAGCTTTGAAGCTCACATTATTTTGGGCTTTCTTAGATTATAAGTTGGATGGCTTTGAATAGAACAACTTGAGATCATAGAAACATCCAACTTCAAAGCAGTAGATAAGATACTGGACCAGTGGAGCCTATCAAAGTCACCAATCACTAACTCTAGGATGGTGTAACATTTTATCTACTAAGTTGAAGCCTATCAAAGTCACCAATCACTAACTCTAGGAGGGTGTAACATTTTATCTACTAAGTTTCTTAAATCAACATGTTGAATTTGTTAAAAACCTGAGCTGTGAACTCCTCTGAGCAGCAGGATATTTTGAATTGCATGGCCTGAAAAGCTGCAATGTTTACAATGATGTCTCTCCTTACCATACAATGCAAGACTACATGCTTTGTCCCATTAGTCGAGATTATCAAATAAGTACCAAAGACGAAATATCACAGATTTTTGTAAGTGTTCAGGTCAGCATGAGTATCCTTGTACCGCTGGTCCAAATACGTACCATATCGAACTGGAGGAAACCTGGGGCTCAGAGATCAGAAAAGAGTGAGCGACAATCTTAAAAGGTGTGTCAAATTGTGCCAAGACAAGTTTTTGTGTAGAATCATTGATCATCAGCATCAGAGTTGTAAATTCAGGAGGATGTTAAAATACTGAATAAAATCAACCTTAGGAATATAATAATAGACCTACTTGGAAGGATTGGTTTCTGATTGGCAAGTTGGCAAACACTCAACAAGACAATCATGCCCAGGTTCCACAAAATATGCAATCTGCAGCAAAGAAAAATGGAGTTCGAAATATTAGCTTACAATTGACCCTTCAAACATCAATGGAGAAACAGGACTACAGGAGCAGAAAAGCTTGAAGACTGTGGAACACATCTATAGACTAATAGAAGCAAACAAATTAGGCATTGCATGTTCAGTTCAACCTTTTCATATGGTAATTTCAAAGTTCTTTCAAGTATTAAATTGTCGAATATACCATATTAAGTAAATGTTCTGCTTTAGCATGCTATGTTTTTCTAATTTCATTTCTTTGCCATCTGGGAGTATTACGCAACAACCACACAAATAAACCGGGACTATTTTTTCTTAAAAACCAAAACCTATTATCTTTTTCTTCTCTTTTCTTTTTCTTTTTTTGGGAGAGGGGGGGGGGGAGGGATTCTGATGTGACTTACAGAGTATCTCTCTTGACCCTTCCCTATCACTCTATGCAAGGTGGATCTGCAGGCAAAAACAAAAAAATGGTTAACCAGGATGACAAACTTGACAAAGCAATTTGTGATAGTTAACAGAAAGAAACAACAATCAAAAGAACAGCATGCAACAGTGTCAAGGTCAAGAGTCAAAACTAACCATATTATTCACATTTCCTAAAAAGAGCTAGGAAAACAGGTGGCAAAATATGACAACTAATCCTAAATGAAATAAATGTTGTTCAAGATTGATAGGCATCCTTCACCTACAACAAGTCACCCTGAGACCTTCCTAGAGGCTTATCAGAAATGACACTGTTCACATCTCACTATGCACATTTGACAAAAAAAAAGTTATGTGCAAGTATTGTCAGGATGCAGCTTACTTGAAAATAGCATTGCTCCAGCGCTCAAGCATGTCACCAAGATTCACAACAAAAGCCCTGTCAGAAAGAAGAGAAAACATCGACATTATGAAGCAATAAACCACCAAAGACTTAGATACAACGTAACTGATATGTGCAAATGCCAGCACCATAGAAACAAATGGTGGTAGTGGGCTAAGTAAGACCACACAACTACCTTTTCTTAGTCAAGAATTTACATATTTAGTACAGTTAGGTAAGAAAACATTTTATAAATATCAACCAGTAAACTAATAATCTACTTGTGGTTGTGTGCATCTAACCCTTCCCCAATCCAACCATCTAGGAGGCAAAGAGCACTACTAAGTTGTGGTTTCCTCTAGTGGAAGGAAACATATTCAATTGTTTTTTATTATAATTGACAAAGGTGGAAGATTCTCAAATTGTAATCTCCTTAACCCACAAATTTTGATCCCAAACCACTTGCAAAACAGATTGAGACTATTGTTAAGAGGAGTTAAGATCTCCTCTTCGCAAATACCATCAGATGAGTAAGACGGCATAAGCTCACCCTTTTAGAGGTGGTACATATTCCCATATCTGAGGTTTGGCATATTTATCTTTGCATATCTGCAAGTAGAAAACAAAGGGTAAGCTCAAGAAAAAAATGGATTTTGGGGTGTATGACGTTGATTTATCTACCTGCAGACTCACTACATCATCTGTAGCCAAGAGCGTAATCAGACCATAGTCAGTATGAGCACCAGCTCCAAATATGCCATTTGATGGATCAGAAGCTTGAGCTGATGGAAAAATCAGACATCATAACTAATGGGGAGATTATCAATTGAGAATTTGAACAGGAGAATGAAATCAATTTCCACCTTCATAATGTAAGAGGCGCAACAGTGGAAAAGGCTTTCCTAAAATCTCGGGCTTATCAAAGAAATCAGCATTCAAATCAAGTGCTAAAGCTATAATCCTTGCAACAGCCCTTCCTACCTCACTGAATGCAACCACACACACGTTAATAATCATATAGCATAGCACTATTATGAGTCCACTGGTCTTTCAGTTTGAACTGAGCATGAAATACACAAGTAATTTCTAAGACATCAGGTGGACGGAAAATGCAGAATGACACAGACGAAGAGTGAAAAGTGACAAAGTCTGTGACATGAATGCACATTTTTCAATCACAATTAAGAAACAGAGACAAAAGTTTTCATTGAAGGGATGGAAGTCAGTGATTGGAGACTTACAGTGCTTTGCTATCGTATTTCTCCATGGTCTGCCTCCAACCAGGCAATAGGTCTGTCATACAGATAAAAACAATAAAGATTGAAATATATTCTTATCCGTAACAGGATAACACCACCATGAAACTATTCTTGAGCAACAAACTCACTGACTGGATACTCTTTACAAGATGCCAGAAAAGATTACCGGAGGTGGGCCACACATTTTGGCCAAAAAAAGGCTTCTCAGCTTCAGGATCATCTTCTGCCACTTCAGGACCTATATAATATCCCTCCTTGTAATCTCCTACAGTCAGATGATACAAACTTTGAAGATACCAATCCAAAATTATACGAAAGGTACTCCACTGTCATTCTTGCAATCAATATCCGAAACTATCATCACCATTTTAAGAACTCCTCAAGAATTAAGTTGCTTATAACAGCTTGATCTCCATGACAATGAAATCATTGTTACTGCTGTGATAGAAAATGAAGGGCATTGAAGAAAGAACGAGAAACGATTTTCACTTCAAGACGCAAGAGCATCACACTATAACTCATATGGCCAAATTGTTTTTTTTAAATTAGAAACGTCAAGTTCAAGATGCATTCTTCCGTAAATACATAGTATTAGCCACATTCAAAACAACCACTACTAAAAAATATGTGGTTCTCACCTGAAGCGGCCAAACCACCTGCAGCTTGTAAGAGGTTTCAAAGTCCCAAGATATTGATCATTACTCCATTAGCAAACACTTGGCTTTATTTATTCATTATCATAAATGCACACTCTTATTTCTAAATGGTAATGGATTAATGGTTGGTTTAAAGGCTTATGAAGAGCTAATAGGGCACACTTTCTGGGACAGTACGTCAGTACATGGTAGAATTTGCACACAAAACAACATACCACTACCTGTACCTCAGTATATTACTTCGTACTTAAACAAGCCGAATAAGTTTAAGCATCCAGCGGAAGGGTTTGTGATTTACAGAATCTCACCTTGAACTTGGTTTTCAGGGTCTAAAAGCTCATCAAAAAGAGGCGTATACCCTCGATGCTTCTCGTTTTTCAAAAGCTTCATTTTCTCATTCATGGGCAAATCAAACAACAACTTGCTTTGTTCAAACACTTCATCCATAAATTCTTGGCTTATCCCATGATTGATTACATAGAAAAACCCACAATCCAAACATGACTGCAAACAATACACAGACAAAAGCGATAAAATATCAGCAATTCCCCTACATATATACCAGGTAAAACCAGTACATTAATCACCAAAAATAAATGTTAGCAGCAAAAATAAAATTAACTAGCAAAAACAACAATATGGGTAATCAAAAATATTTCTCTCTTTTCCAAATTATCCACAAAAAAGGTTTTGTACTAAAGTAAACAACTCTAAGTCTCTAACTACAAGTATATTTTCTAACACAAACTATTATTAGAGACCGTCGAGTTTTAACAAAATTAGACAGTCACAAAGTGAGTAAAAATGATCACTTTCTATTAACAGTATAATCAAAGCGACCACTTTAAGTCAAAAGGTGACGACTTCAATGATGTAAAACTAAACGGTCTCATACAAGACTATCTGATTTTCTATAGGGTGGTCTTCGAAAAGACTTTACTAGCTAAGCTAACTGACATCCGCAACTAAAACTACTATATCATTGGACTAGCAATAACAACTATAAGAAAGGACTTAAATTTAGTAACTAAATATAATCATAATGATGTAAGAAAGAAAAACCTGCTTAACAAGGCTGACAGAGTTGTGAAGGTCAGGACTTGATAGGTCGATGCAGTTTAGTTCAGTAACATTTGCAAAAGAAGCAGCAGTTTGTGCTTCAACTGAATTATCAGTATTGTTTTTATTACCCATATCTTAAAATTTTGTTAGTACACTTTCAGGAGATTTGTTATGATATTATAAGTACATATACATGTGCATGTTATTCTGTTCGAAGTAGTATCTAGTTGACAGTCAGGACTCAGGACTCAGAACTTCTGTCGTGTTGACTTGGGAGTTTATTTTTTGGCTTTGGACTTTGTGTCAGTTGCATTAGCCCGTATTTGATGGTAGTTGGTAACTTGGTATTTTAGCCTTCAAATTCTTTTTTTTTTTTAATTTTTTTAAATAAACCATTGCGTTGTACTTGGGAGTATTATCAAACAAGCATCAAAACAACACAAATTCCTTAAACAGTCGATTTTGAAAGATCGTAAACTTTGAAAGACCGAATCCATACTGGCCTAATAAATATAATATATTTCATATTTGATTTGGACTTGCATTTAACTTGGACTAATTCATCTTGCACAAAACTAGTCTATATACAAGTACACGATTTCTCCCAATAACTTGTGTCCTTAGAAAAGCATCCATGAGGATGTCAGGAGCATCTTCCACCTTAACTGATACGTATTGTGTTAGTAAGTGGCATAAGATGGACCTTTATGTGAAAGACTTGATTGCTACTCGGCTACTCTATGATGTCAGTGGGTCGTTGACTCGTTGTCATCCGTAACTGATACGTATTGTGTTAGTGGTCAGTAATACTGTTAGTTTGGTGGAAGATAGTTAATGTTGGTCCATATGAGAGTGTGAGACTAAAGCAGCCATGTATGCTCAAGCTATGCGTCTCCAAGTTTCATGCATGGAATGGTCACAAAACAATTAGTAAAAATATGTCATGGGATGGGAAGACCGCCCAGACTCCTCGACTAATAAATCACTCTTAATCCCACAATGAAAGTTCCCGGCAAGACCAACTAATGCAACCTTCAGCCCAGCAAAGATTTTCTATACATCAGTACAGTTGATAACTCTTAGAAACCGCAACTGACCACAGAACAGGCGCACCCAGGAAATAACGATTTTTTCCGAACTAATTTGACAAAGCAGTCAAGTTCAGATCTTGTTACAACATTAATCATTCCGAGACCAATAAATGCAATAAGATCTATGAACCCAAATTACAATGTTGTCACTTCTAAATCTCGCTTAATGATGAAGAAATTTTGACAATTTCCACAGGTAAGAAGAACAATTTGACTCGTAGCACATGGGAGCAGCCATCGGATGCCTATATCACGGAATAGCAACTCCGTAACCAAAAAGTACTCAAACAGTTCTGTGAACTAACAAGCACTAAGAATCGTTAGGTGCTTCTGGATTTGTCTCTGATGAACTTATAATCTCCTCAAAGGTTTCCATATCAATGGTCATACCATCATCAACTTCAGCCTCTACTTCTGCCATCACCTCATCCCTGTCTCCTGTCATCAGTTCCCCACCATTTTCAACTGCGTTGGAATCTGGATGACACTGCTGGTCCTCAGGCAGCTGCAGCCCTGACTGATGAGGCTGCTCCTCTAGTTGTTGCTCCAGTTGAGGATGAGGCTGAGGCTGCGGCTCCACTTGAGGATGAGGCAGAGGCTGCGGCTCCACTTGAGGCAGAGGCAGAGGCTGCGGCTCCACTTGAGGCTGAGGCTGAGGCTGCGGCTCTGGTTGAGGCTGAGGCTGAGCATCTTCAATATGCTCCTCATGTTGAACAATTGAGGGCGGATAAGGATCCATAGACTTCGTTAAGGTACTTGTCACCAACAGATTCTACGAAATAAATAAAGAACACGTCTCAGAACAAGTGATAATTATAAAAAGGATTTTTTCATAAATGGTG
>CAAKMY010117760.1:0-13620 GCA_901111285.1 Corrigiola litoralis | reverse complement strand
CCCCCCTCCCCTCTCTTATTTATTTATCAGAATCACATAGCTGGTAAGAGGCTAAGAGCATGGCCTTTGCTTGGGTGTGGCAATATGTAAGAATCAGATAGTTAAAAGAGCATGTATTTGACTACATCTCCACCATTGCACCAAACACTTGCATTTAGGCCAACTTTTGGGATGATCAGTGTACTGGTTTCTCTTTGGACAGAATCTTCTGGGCCTTGCGGATTTGTCCCTTTTACAGGTACCTAACATGACGGACAGACACTCTTCGTGCCGTTAGCTTTCTATCCTGGTCATTTTATATCAGTTCTCTCTAGCGTGTGACTTCATGTAAAAAATGACTGACGGCAACCTTGAATCCTTAACCAGCTCATTGGTGTCCACAATCTGTCTCCCGTTAGTGAAAAGAACAAAGTAACATGCCGAACCATTAACCTATTAAGGCTTTTGTATTGAGAACACTAGTACTCGAACTCCTTCCTCATATGTGGATCCTTATTTCCCTCCTCCAGGCTTTTCTACTTCCAGTTGTAGCTTGTCAGACTGGGAACGTTGTTTATTGCTTCATTTGTGTCATATTTGCATATTTTTAAGTTTGATGAATTCAATTATTACTTGTGAATTGTGAACTTCATATGTTAGTCGGTTCATGGTTTGAATGTTTGATATGTGTGTATCAAGTACATTTTTTTGTGCTGCAAAGCTTTTTAAAAAATTTCTTTGGCTTTTGCCCATGCAATTTTTTGCATGGAAGTCTGTGGAAACTTGAAAGTTATTATTGTATATTTGTATCTCATCATTTATGATTCACATCTATTCCTTGAACAGATACGAAGCTTTCCTTCTCGAGAATTTTATGAAAATGCATTGGAAGATGGTTCTGATATTGAAGAGCAGACTAAGCGTCCTTGGCATGATTACCGCTGTTTTAGACCTTTTTGCTTCTTTGACTTGAAGGATGCAGCAGACTCGCAACCTGTGGGTAGTAAGTCGTGGGCAAATTTGGACGAAGTGGATTTTGTACTCCTCATGTACAAGCGATTAGTGGCTGAATATCCAGAGCTTAAGTCAAGCTCCAGACTGGCTATTATTACTCCTTATAAACCTCAGCTCAAACTCTTCCGTCAGCGCTTCAAAGATATGTTCGGGATTAATTCAGAAAAAGTAGTGGATATAAATACTGTTGATGGTTTTCAGGTAAACTTATCTTCTTATAATCAAACTTTGCTATCTTGAAAATGTTGATGTCTTATACTCCCTCCTTTTCACTGGATTTGCAACGTTTGACTTTTGACACTGTATAAAGTCAGAGTTCGATGATTTATAACTCAGTATATATAATTAAAAGATCATATAAATATAATCAAATAGAAGTATTGTTATGTCCAAATCTAACTATTTTTTTATATTATATAATGAGTTATTACTGGTCAAACTACCACCTGGACAAATGTACAAGTCGATATGTTGCAATTCCAGTGAAAAGGAGGGAGTATGTTGGTTTGCTTAAATATACGTAGGAAAGAGAAAGGATAATTGATATTACCAAATTCTGTCATACACAGCAAACTTGCAAGAAAAGTCGTCTGGGTATCATATTTAGTTGTTTAACTAAGTTTATATTAGATAGCATGTTGTTCTGCACACTATAACTTAAAGAGATCCAAAGCACCTATAACGTACATAATACATGTAAGCTCCTATTTTGTGTAAACCAGAGCCCACTTCCATCTATATTGGTCATGTAAATTCCTTGTCCTGTTGAGTGAGAGTAATGTGTAGCTTCACATGTGCTTGAGTATGAGAAATTGAACTTGGCCTACGGCCTGCAGGTCAATGGATGGTCATATGGGTCACTTTTTAAGTTTTTTCCTGTTTGTTGCTGCTGGCTATCCTGTAAGATAACTTAAGCTCCTAACATTCATGCAGGGAAGGGAAAAGGATGTTGCTATATTTTCGTGTGTTAGGGCAAACAAAGAGAAGAAAATTGGGTTTGTTTCTGATGAACGGCGTATGAATGTTGGGATTACCAGAGCTCGTTCATCTATCCTGGTATGGCTGGTCTAAGTTGATCGTCCTCATAGATACCTTGTCATTTCTTAGGCCCTCTTAACATTCTAAGTTCTCAGGTTGTAGGCAGCGCATCAACACTAAAAAGCGACAAGCACTGGAAAAACCTTATAGAAAGTGCTGAGAAGAATCAGTGTCTTTTTGAGGTGAAGTGTCTTGAGGTTTTTTACATTTTGTTATGATCACATAATTATTTGGCTCTCCTTCCTGTTAGTCTGGTCGTTACTTATTATCAAATAACTACTGATCATGATGAAGCCATTTCCTCTAATGTCGGTGAGGTATTCTGTTCCAGTGGCTACTGCATTATTAATGGCTTTCAACATAGTCATCTATTGTCTCATTATTTGCTCTATTGCCGATTAATTTATTAGTGAAATAATTTATTCTGGACACCTTTGAGCTGGTTAAACTATTTGCTCTATTCACACATTGCATAAATCCCCTTGATTTTTCTTTATTTTGTGCCCACCATATCCTTTTTCTTTCTTTTTCTCTTCTTGGGAGGGGGGAGGCCGGGAGGGGAGAATTGGGCCAAATTATTAGGTCCACCTAAGAGTACATACTCTCAAGTTTTGTTTTAGGTATTTTTTATGTACCTTTCACACTTTTTTGTATATGTCCTATAAATTTGAAATATACAACATTTTTATTCTGGTACATAAAAACATATGAAAGGTACACAAAAACATATAAAGGTACATAAAATTATATTTGAGAGTACGTACTCTAATGTGTACACAATAGCATCTGGAGAATTGGGAATGCTAAGACTTGGGCATATTATAATGGGTTTGGGTCTGGGTCTCTGGACTTTGACGTATGAGGGTAATGTTTCAGGCCTCTGAAAATAGATGATAGCAGTCTTGCTCGCTGCTTGAGGGCTTTAGGGTCTTCTCGTCTAAGCTGCCTTGTGTTTAATTTTAACTTTAGGGGATGGCTTCTCTCGTAGGTCTTGGGATAGAAATTATTTTTACTTGTAATTGTATCAATATAACCTACATGTGACTTTCTGTATAAAAAGCACAGAAGAACAATTGTGAATAATCTTCGATTCTTTGACGACTGGCAAGCAGGTAATCGTGTAATCTAAAATGGTTCCAGGTGCTAATTCGTGTTGTTATAAACACTATCATGACAGGTAACCAAGCCTTACTCATCATTCTTTATGGACGAACACTTGGAATCTATGCGAGTGAAGAAGGAAGTTGAGCCCGATGAAGAAATGGATGTACCTTTGTATGGTGACGCTAACAACCCTGAAGAGGGGCCAAATGAAAATGATTACGGAGATGGGGACTTCGATATGGGTGGTGATGAAGACTAAACTACTGATGTTGAAAGACACCGAGTAGCAAGGAAGCTAATGTGTCTTCTTGTTCCGTGATCATATGAGTGCTATTGATGTTCGCGAGTTGCAACTACTGAAGTTCATTCATATTTTGAGATGGAGATTCTGTGGAGGGTCCAAGAAGCTGGTCGGCGTCTGAAACATGTATCAACAGGTTGCCGGTTGGAGATGACGGAACTAGTGAAGGGAACGGCAATTACATGTTCTTTGTTGATACACTTGCCGGGCACAGGCTAAATTTTTGGATCATACCGGTTCCAAATGATCCTATAATGTATTGGATTGGGAATTCTTTCGAGAAAAGAGAAAAAAATAATGTCATAAGGATGCAATGTACCATATACCATTGCAGCTATTGGGCTGTAGCAAAGTTGAGGTGAATATTGCCATACTATTCGGTCGGGATGATGATTTTTACACTTAGCTTAATCTTTGTTTTATTTTCATAGGCTTGAGCAATAGTAGCCCGTTTAACTTTCAGGCTTAGATAGTCTTTTCCAAGAATTTTTGGTCAAATTTATAGTCCTGTATTCAATACACTCATAACATACTTTTAATATATATTTATGTAGTAACTTTGAACATTTTTATGTACCTTTGATTGTTATTATGTATTATAGACTGAAAATATTATATATTTCCAATTTATATAGAAATTAAAAAATATAGAATGCGTACTCTCAAATGGACATGTTAATTTACATGCTTGAAATATTGAAATAAAGATGCAGATTGAGGTACTTTGAATATTAGATCATATATCTAAATCTTCTTCAGATAATATTCATATTGGTATTTGTATGTTATATAGATCCAAAAATTATTTATACATCTATTTGTGTGGTGCATCAGGAATCTCCTTTATAAGGGTGAAAACTGAACCCCAATCTTAAGGGTGGAAATTATAATAATCTATTAGCAGCTCTAGATTTAAAATAAAATAAAAAATAACCAAGAATGGGGACGTGTTACGTGTTACATCTTTAGAAATGTTTTGGTGATTTTTATTGCTTTGCATAGAGCAAGTAGGAGAAGGAAATAAATAAAAGTAAACATAGATACAAGCTGGCTATTTTATTTTATGGTTAGCTGGCAATGGCAAATTAAACCAAACAAACTAAACGCGTTTGGCCCCTAAAACATATGATCATCATTAAGAAAAAGCCCTCCATCAAAATACATCAAGAATTTTAACCATTTTCTTTTCTTCTGTTTACCCTGTCCCTCCTTTTATTTATTAAAGTACCTAAACTTTTCATCATCATTTTCTTTCATCATTGTCAAATAAATCAGATTGAATTCCTAGCCTTTGTTCGTGGCGAACTTTTTGTACATCTTGTTCCATCATTATGGATTCAAGAAATTCACAATTGATTCTTGTATGATACATAACTCTTTTTTCCATGGGTGTGTAGGAGAATTTTAAAACGAATTTGGAGGTGAGAATGTCACTTTTGCACAATGACTTCCTTGAATTTCTTAAAATTGAATGGTTAACTTTGAAACATAAATAAGCATGCATTCATATAATGAGAACCATAATAACGTGCATGTCAAGGTACGTACTTACACAATGTAAACAAAAGAAAAGGAAATGTTATTTCAGCAAACATTATTACATGTTCTTAGCACCTTTGTGGCACCTATAGATATTTTTGTTTTCTTGTTTATGTGCTCAAGAAAACATGGAAACATGTTTTATAACGTTCACAAACCATGGCATAAAAAAAGGTCAACTCATGACAACAAGGAGGAAAAACTTGGATGGAAGAGTTCAACCCTCTCCATATTTCAATCGAAAAGTCTATTATTTTTAATATGCTTAAATTACTTTTATGGAAGTCTTCGTGGTTTCCACTCAAAGAGAAGGAATCAATGAATATAATTATATTTGACAAAATATATGGTAGAAGATTTTTGCCAACGGTATTGATAACACCCTCCTTTCATTAGAGGGTCTTGTTGGTTGGAAGGAAAAGGATGTAAATATTCTTATTTGCAACTTAAACCAATGTTTTATGAAAACTATGAACATTGTTCTTTGCCTATTGTAGGTTGAGATTTCTAGCTGATCAACATATAGTACGTCTCAGCATTATTGGCTACCATTCTTCGAAAATCCGAAACTCGAAGAACATATTTTCATTGGCATCAACAACATTTTCAGTAATCTTGGTTGAATACTATGTCAACCAAGATGAAGGGACTTTTAAAAGGATTAAGATACATTTCGCAAATATTTGGTATGTTTTCTCCATTCAACCTATGCCTTTTCGTATTTTTGGTTTCGAGTTTTGGCAAGATTTTAATTTTGCACACAATGTTGAAATAATGTAGAAGAGGAGGAACAAGAAAAGGAAATGGAAATTGGGTTTCCCACAGATGTTAAACATGTTGCTCACATTGGATGGGATGGCCCTGCTGCAAATTCACCCAGCTGGGTAAAATTCTATGTGCCTACATTTCTGCCTGATGGTCTTATATATCATTTGTAACATGATGACCATAATGTAAGTTCTATATACATGTTCCCTTAGATGATAATGATCTACACGTTTTTCGCAGATTCAGAATTTTAAAGATGGAGAAGCAGGAGGACCAACTCCAAATGGTATGAAACAAATTCTTAGTCTCCTCTTATGCATATACCAATCTGATATTGTACCATATGCAAGTCCCTGTGAATAGTATTAGATTAACAGGATAAATGATGCCCTTGTATATAGTTGATCAGCAAAATGCACCTATATCTCGGGACGCAAGGCTTCCGGTCCAAGAGAAACGATTTTCGACGGGGTCAGACTCTCCCCTAGAGTCGCCATCAGCAAGACGACGGTCTGACAAGGCCAAGGGTAGGCGGCATGGCTCAGCAGGGTCGTCTGTAGACTCTCCTAGAAGGTCATCATCATCAACATCAGAAAGCAGAACAAAGCTTCCCCCTGGCCCTGACTCGCCCTCGCGTGACTCAAATTCGAGCTCCAAAACATCACGCCGGAGAAAGACCAAGGGCTCATCTAAGACCAAGTCTACAACCCCATCAGCAGATAATCTATCCTATTCAGATCCAGCGATGGGAAAAGATGATAAAGCTAGACGAATTCCTGCCATGTAAATTACTTCAGAAGCTTGTCTCTATAGTAGTCTTTATACCAACCCCCACAAAAAAAGGATCAACTATTCCCTGCCCTCATTTCTCCCTGTCCTCCCTTTTTGAGCACTTGATTTTAGATTGTCATAATTTGTTTAAAGCTCGTTGATAGCTTTGTATTTTTGAACCAAGTGTATAGAACAAACTCTTCTTAGACTTCTGTTTTCAAAGGTAGGAGTAATATTGCGAGTTAGTAATGGCATGCCAGAAAAATCTTATGTTTTTTCTTTTCACCACTACTTTTTTTTTCTGATAACCATCCAGAGACATAGGTACAAGGCATAAGGGAGTACGAGGTGCGAACATAGCTTCAGAAGCAAGAGTGCAAGACATAATACTGAGTGCTATACATCAGGACATTAATCACTTAGCCTATCGAAGAGGCACTTGACAAACATTCCTCTTTACTATGCATGGACAACACAAATTTGTATCATAGGACTTGTATCTAAACATGACAATACAGCCTTGTTTGAAGGTTTCACGTCAAGATAAAAATGTGAGTTTCTCGGAAAAGCTTATTATATTCATTTTTTTTTCATGCGCACATAAGAATTGAACTCGTTGGGAGATGTTACTTATAACCACTATAGCATCTCTTGATTCTTAGATGTAATAGTTTGAGCTATGTCTTGGAAGTGACTTGCAAACATTGGCAAATTAGTAGATTCCCAGAAGAATTATGTATATGAATACATTTTACATTAGCTGTTACAAAAGCTGGGCATACAACATGGCTACAGGAGACCAGGAGTACATAGGCACATGTACTTCTACCGACGAACAGTGATGTATGGAGTGGCACCCAGACTAGATTCTAATAAGCTAGAAGATAACGACTCGGTGACTTTCTTCATGTAAGAAACTGGGGTTGCTGGAAGCATGTTTTGCAAGGGAGTGAATGGAAGCTGAGAAGGAGATTGAGCTCCTTTGGCAGGCCGCAGGCATGCTAGGTGGCCTCCAATTTGGTTGTTGCATACCGGTAGTTTACTCGCTAGCAGGGTCGCTTCCTTTTCTTTCGAGATTGGAGCTCCAGTGGGATCCTGCATAAACCCATGAGTTCAAAGTTTAAAAATATTGGTTTAAACCAAAGCATTTAGTTATGGATTTAAATGAAGGCAGCATGCATGTAGTTTAAGTCAAAGATTGGTCTTAGTGAAAGAATTCTTACCATTAATGACAGGAAGGTGAAGTCCTGCTTGTCCATACCAAGATGGATCTCAATGAGCTTCCTCAAGTCAGCCAAAGTAGCATCCTTGACGACTTTGAGCTTGTTAATGAACTTGCCTGGGTTTTCCTTACTTGCTTCCCATTTCACATACACTTCCATCAGAACCCCATTATCTTCATTGGCTGGATTCTTGTTCTCCTTGTTCTCCTTCAAAGGCTCTACTATAGGAACCGGCATGGACCCTTCTCTGACCTTTTCTGGTGTAGTAGCAAACAGAGGTTGTGAATGAACAGGTGTACTAATGTTAGGCTCAGATGTCGATTGATCAGACACAGTTTCTTCATCGCGTGCAGCTGGTGTTTGGTGTGAAAGCTCCCTGTAGTTTCCACACAAGGTGAATATATTCTGAATCCTTGTTTTCCTCGAGGAGGGTGTGAGTTGGACATTGCTAGCCTCTGCAGATCCTAGAACATCATTCAACTGTGGTGTTGACACTTTCTTCTCTTCTATCACTTTCTTCTCTACCTCGTCGTCCTCAGCTTCAGCTTCTTCCTCTTCATAGACTGTGCTCAAGAATCTTCTGTCAGCAAGTGGAGTAAAAGAACCATGCCCTGCACTGAACAGATTAGTGGGAGACTGGCCAATTATCTTCACTTCACGAGCATACGAATCTTGGTCTCCCATATCCAAGTCCATAGATTTCTCCATTCCCGGGTCTTCATCAGCATATACTTCTTTCAGTCGTCTAACAAGACCGATTCCATCCATGTCACCACTTCCATCACTACTGCTACTGCCATCCCTTGAACGTGAGGACAACTCAAGCTCCATTTCCTCTAACTTTCTCCTTAACATCTCAACTTCTTGTTGCTGTCTTTGCATCTTATCTTCCATTCTTCTTTTCTCCATTTCAACATAGTCACTGGCCATTCTCTGACACTCCTCCAACTGCTTTTCAAGTTCCTTTCTTAACATCTGCATGCGTTCATTGACCTTCTCATTGATCTCCTCCTCAGTTGCGCCCACAACCTTTTCGCCTCCTTGCTCAAGCTTTGCCCTTAATTGCGATACCTCTTCCTCCTTTTTCGATAGCTGCTTTCGTGCTTCTTCGCACTCTTTCTCTCTCTGCTTATTCTCCGTTTGTAGCTTCAGAATGAACTGGTCCATTGCAGCAACTCTTGATCCCAATATAACAGTAGAAGAATCTTCTCCATTGACCTTGTCCTTTGGGGTATGAGGTCCACGCACAATGCATTTGGCTTTAGCTCCATATTCAAGGGTACATATCGTTTTGTGCATCTCTTTCGGGTCTGGACTGGCACACAAGACCATCAGTATCTTCGACTTGTCGTCTTCAAAAGAATCCTACCATGAATGTGACATTCAAGCAATTAACTCTTGAGCCACTTTGTCAAATAAAGTGCAATCAGGTTCAGGAAACCACAAATGACCAAAAATATTGTATACCTGCAGAAGCATAGTTAGCTTGCTGTCTCTGAATGGTACATGAGAATCACCATTAGCAATAGACTCTACGACTCGCTTCAGCGCTATATTACCTTGATTAATCTTGGCAGTCTGAGAAAGAAAAAGCACGACAATGAGTATACAAGTCGAAATGTGATTGAAATTTGAAGCTAAAAGTGTTTGTAGAGCCAGAATTGCTAAGAAGTAAGAACATTCTTTGTAAAATCTTACCTGCATTTTCGCTTCAAATCCAACCTGACCAGCCTGCTCAATGTTCTCTGATCCCGCCATGTCTACAAGCATTAGCCTTCCACCAACGGTTGGGACATCAAGGATTATCTGCAATTATGAGGATCCGCTACAAAGGATCAAAAACTCCATAAACCAAGACCAACTTCAAATGAATGTTCTCATGAAACCTTTATATCCATACCATGCAGTGGCTTCGAGAACTTCTGTCATTGCAGTTAGTGCTTTTGACAATCCTTCGCTTCTCCACTTTCTGGATCTCCTTCAGCAGTTTTCCAGCTTCATTCCCAGATATATAGGTTGCATTTTTCGCTTTCTTTCCCATTACTTCTAGTTTCACCTACAATGAGGATAACCAGCTTGAAATTTAGATCAATGTATGTTGAAATGCAACCTATCTACAATAGGTAGAACAATACTAATATACTCGAGTATAAATTCTATAGTAAAACTCCTTAAGAACCTGCTATCCTGATAAGTTGTTCCCTAAAAGGGTATAAGTTCTATCTGGTATCACAATTTCACCATGAACCTAACAACTGCTGAAGTAAAATGAATCCCACAACATAACAATATTAATGAAAGTGAGATCAAATGGTCTACTGTCATAAAAAACATAATCATCCATATTGGTATTCATCTAAGAACCTGCTATTCTGATAAGTCCATAGGTCACATGACAGACCATTAGAAGCAAACATCATTCACAAAAGGACTTCTAGCTTAAAATTCACATGATGGGTAGCATGTCACAAAACTACTTAGGTAGCCTAATTAGTGACTAATGAGCATAGCTTGTACTATCCATTATCCTAGTATAAAATTTCTTCTATCTAACCATCAATTACCATGACTTCTAAGAGTTCAGTAGTAGAGCACAACCTATGTTACCTTGACTGGCTACAATTATCCGACAAAGGCACCTATCCGAGTGTCAGACTCGCCATTTTTTTCTTCGAAATTTTACAAGTTTTTGGTTTGAAATGAAGTGTCCAAGTGTCACACCCATGCTAGAGTTTTAAGTGTCCAACATGGGTGTGTGAGGTAAAATAAGTGTCCGGGTAACCAAAACCACAACAACAACAACAACAACAACAACAACAACAACAACAACAACAACAACAACAACAGCAAAAACACCTCAAGTCAAAGGATGTAATGTCAGAGGTCAAAAAAGTAACCCACACTGTAACAGACCATAAAAATTGCAATGCAAGTTATGACTGAAGAGAAATGTGGCATATGGCAATACTCCCAGATGTTCAATCAATCAGGGCCATGGGTATAATGCTGATTTCTATCTATAGTCAATCAATCATGATCATTGGTATGATGCTAATTCACTGTCTAAATTGATCCACCAAAATAACCTAACTTATAAGTACCCAGCAAACTCTACAACTCAAATCATTGCATAAACATAATGTCATAATCCATAAACATAAAACACCAAGCTATAACAAAAGACAACAACACTAAAATATTAACACTATAATCAATTACTCCAAACAGAAATTTAACAAATTAATGTTATCAACTTATCATCATAAGAATAATCAACTTGATGTAATAATTACTACCTTAGAAGCACTACCCTTAGACCAAAGATTAAACGACCCACTACCACCTTTCTCACAACACAACAAATCATAAATCTCCTCATTATAAATCTCCAACACACTAACTTGCACAAACACCCCAACACCACCCTCACTCCCACCCTCCTTATCCCCCAAAATATCCTTCAAAGACTTATACACAATCCCCGGCTGCTTCAAGCACCCGAACATGGTGTGACTCTTCCCGGACCCCGTGGGCCCGTACATCATGATGGTGCATTTAGCACCCATCTTGACCCCAAGTATCCTAGCCTCAATAAACTTCTTATAAAACCCCTCAAGGCAATCATCCTCGGAAGCTGAGACGCCGTCAAGGCTAAAATCGCGGTACCCTATCTCGGTCCTCACCCGAATTGAGCGGTGATCAGGGCTAATTTGGAAGAATGTGGAGGTGGGTTTGTCCTCTTTTGGGTCAGGGTGGTTCCTTATCCTTCCTATCACCTCTACTGGGTGTTCTGGAGGGGGGTTGTTGGTGTTCGGGTTCGGGGACGGGTGGGGGGTCTTGAATTGAAGCCGGTGTTTCGACACCGGGGTCCGTAACTGGGTGTAGTGGTTTGATTTTGATCCTGGTGATGGTGATGGTGTTGGTGCCATTTTTAATGGTGGAAAAGCTCAATCTTTACACCCACAAAAACAGAGGAAAACAGAGTAATTAATTCAATATTTTGGGTTACTTTTTGATTAAAAACTCAAGATTTTTGATTAAAAACTCAAGATTTTTGAGGATTATGGTTGAACTTGATCTGGGTTTTGAAGAACATAGGATAAAGATTGGATATTTGGAGGAAAGATTCAATCTTTTCACCACAGAAAACAGGGGAAAACAGAGTAATTAGTTCAAGATTTTGGGTTTTTTTTTTAGTAAAAACTCAAGATTTTTGAAGATTATGGTTGAATTTAATTTGGGTTTGAAGAAAAAAAAGTCAAAGATTGAATCTTTGGGAAAAAAGATTGAATATTTGGGAGAAAAGATTGAGTATTTGATTGAAGATTGATGAGGGAGAGAGAGAAGTGGAAATGGTGTGAAAGGAAGTGTTTGTAACGGAAAGAATTTTTGGGGAAATTTTGTTTTTTTTTTTCGAATTTTGAAGAAAAACTAGCCGTTGGGATGGGGGGAGGGGAGCCTTAACGTCTTTATTTTTTGGAATATCTTAGGCTTGTGAAATGAGAAATGAGATGCCCCCTAGGTTGTCTCGTGTGATTTATGTCCAATTTTGAAAGGTGTCCTTAACAAGGACATCATATAGTTTTCTTGTATTTAAAAAATATATATAAAAGCTTACAAGAAGAAGGATGTGTGTATGGCCATTTGAAAGGTCACTGGTGTTTTTGGTGAGTTAAATTTCACGAGCTAAAATTGGCAACAAATAAGTTTCAATAATTAGTTGACTTCTATGAGTTAAATAGAAATTCATTCATTTTAGAATCATGATATTTGTTTTTCACTAAGTAGAAAATCTTGTGATTATATTTACGGAAAATAAAAGATAAGATATCATTCTTTTGAATTGATTCGGGAAGTAGGATTATCGATGTGGTTTTATGGATAAAAGCGAAATTATGGTAGAAAGTCGGGTGCGTATACTCTGTATCTATAGTAGGATGTATCTATCTTAAAAAGTTGTGGACTTGTGGATTTATAATTTAACCTTTGTGTCTATCGATTGATATTTGAGTTTTAATGGGATTCAAGACTTTAAAAGAGATATTCGAAAAACTTAACAAAAAATGAAATGTTTTTAGCATATTAAACTTTCTTAGAATAGAGGGAGTATTATGAAAGAAATGTTGGTACCTTGATTCCACTTTTTATATTTATCTTAACCCTAATTCTGAATTTTCATGGCCAATATTCATGATCTTCTTCTATCAAATAAATATTCACGATGTTACAAATTTGACTGATGGATCGGAGAAAATATTCTCATGTAAAATAAATTATGTATTGATATTCAATATAAAGAAGTACAACAATGATAAATTTGACCCTCTTTAGCTCACAACAAAATAAAAGGCATCAGAAAATTTCAACAATTCAACAATGAAATATGAAAACAATCATCTCGTTTGGTTGCATGTAAATTAGTATCCGTATGGGGCCTTGTATCCAGACGATGGCTTGTAGACCGGAGATGGACTATAAACTGGTGACTTGTAAACTGGTGAATGGTAAATAGGTGATGGAGAGTAGTAAATTGGTGATGGAGTGTATGGTTTCTTGTAAACGGGTGATGGGGAGTAATATGGAGACTTGTACACTGGTGAAGGTGACTTGTATGCTGGTGAAGGTGAGTAGTATACGGGGGATTTGTATACGGGGGAAGGTGAGTATGATGGAGTCTTGTATATGGGTGAAGGTGAGTAGTATACGGGAGATTTGTATACAGGGGAAGGTGAGTATGATGGGGACTTGTATACGGGTGAAGGTGAGTAGTATATGGGAGACTTGTATACGGGGGAAGGTGAGTATGATGGAGTCTTGTATACAGGAGAAGGTGAGTAGTATTCGGGAGACTTGTATACGGGGGAAGGTGAGTATGATGGAGGC
>CAAKMY010117749.1:0-27757 GCA_901111285.1 Corrigiola litoralis | reverse complement strand
ACCGTAAGTCTAATAAGAAGGAGGAATGACATTGCCATATGCAACATTTATGCTCCAGTATACTAGGAGCATGCTTGATCTCTTTTGGAACATTTTCCGGAAAATCAAAAATCGACAGAAAAAGCCGGTTTTTGTGGACCAAAATCCTCGTTTCGGCCCCGAAATGGAATCAGACGAATATTGGTGGGAGGTATCCTTGACCAGCTCTACATCCCTCCAAGTCTCCAACTATTGACCAACTGCCCTAGACTCTAGTATCTCCCTCCCAAGACCTATTCATATTTTTCGCTAGCACTTTCTAATGGTCTAACCATAAGCCTTAAAGGCTTTATTTATGAAGCTTTTTATGTCTGTGGACTCAATTCGTCTAATAATTCAGGGCTAACAATATGAAATTTTTGTAGATAAAGCCAGCTGAATTAGAAGGTGGGAGAGGAGGAGGGGGGGCGCAAATTATATTGTGGACCCATGTCCATATAGAAACATGGACCCTCTAGAGAGAAAGTGGAAAAAAAAAGGGAAAATTGTGGTAGTTTTTTTTTTTTTTGAATTTCCACTTTTTTGCCTATATAAATGAAAAGGACCACATAAAAAGGTGGACATGGGTCCATAGTATAAGAATTGGGGGTGGGGGTGTTCACTGTTAGTGCGATCTAGGACGTTTATAAGCACCTACGATGCAAGTACAAAAGGAATGTTAGTACACAACGGAGTATTATACGGAGTACAAGCATGGTACAGAAGTATCGGTGTAAAAGTACTATATACCTGATAGTACCCTCAAAAAAATAAAAGTACTACCTGATGGAGATAGTGGCAATTATTTTACTGCTAGTAGCTTTTTTTTTTTTTTTTTAAATTATTGCTGGTAGCTTTGCTCTCAGAATCACTGTGTAACTGTGTTACATAGTACAGGATAAACATTTGGCTTAGTGACCAATTTTGGACCATGAAAGCTCAAAGGAAATGGAAGTGCATGATACTTCGTAGTAACTTTTTCAAGATGAATTTGGTGTACTAGAGTAATAATTTTCCACCCGCAAACTGCATGCAATGCAGGAGAAGTGTTGAATAATTTGCAAAGTGAAGCAAATAACCTGCACCAAATTAATGCATGGCGAAGGTATTCTCAGGTATGCATTTAATCCCTAAATCTTTACTGATATTTACCCTACCAAACACCAATTTGAAAAGGACAACTTTTATCTTTGTTACCGAAAGCAGTACTTTTCTTCTTTACTAGTGCTTCTGAAAAGTCGTCATTGTAGTATTTCCCTGCTTTTTATCGACAAAATCCACCCAACACCATCACCATATTACTCTTATTTTCCACTTCTTTTTGTAGAAAAAAACTTCTGGCTGCAGAGTGCTGTATAGGTAGCGCACTTAGATTCTACCTCATACAACCATACTAAGCTAAAGGACGCGCATAACCCGCCAAACCCGAGGGACTCCAATTCTTTCTTCTTATATTGTGTTTTTTAACAAATAACAAATGATTAGGCAAGTGGCAATTGGCAAGTTTGGTTAGCTTCGATCTAAAGAGTAATTAATCCTTACAAACTTATGATTATGTCACATATTTGAGTTTGCTTTAGTTATAATAATTATTGTAGTTTATAGCTTATATGGACACAAAACGAAATCTAGAACAATTTATGGTGCAATAGTACATGGTAATTAGGATCATATGTAGGTGGAAGAGAACCACCAAGTTTATCCAAGTAGTCCGAACTATCAAACTATTTCCACCCCAAGAGTATGGAAAACTCCAAAATTGTGGAATAATTGTAGATTAATCATCTTAAGTTTTCTTTTATCTATAAATCATAATTCGATCCAAAAAAAGTATAAACACCCCATCTAAATGGAAACCATCAAAATATACTATTTCATAAAACCAACTTACCAAGGAAGTGATAGATAGATTTTCATTTCCTAGTAGAGTGTGATCCTTTCTTGACAAAAGGATAAAAATTAACTTGCCAAGACAAGCTCAATGAGATTGATAGGGAAGAATTGAACTATTGATTAGTTGATTACCATTACATTCTTACTACTACAAATTTTAGTGCCGAAAATTTTTATTGAATAAAATCATACACTGCAACTAGATTAGTAAATTGATAGAAGTGTCACTTTTAATTAACTCGATCAGCCACGTTCCAAATTCTCGATATACAAATTGAATGAGTAATTGACGATACACATGACATCTAGTTTATTCTCTACATGTCTAAATGGTCTCTTATTAAGTTTTCTATTATCACTCGATCATGAGCGTCGGCATGTCGAAGAAGTTGTTTACATATTAGAGAAATCAATTTGTTTAATTTTCTCACTTTAATACCACTAGATAAATGAGTCATGATAAACTTGTGAATAAAGTTTATACGCATGATAAAATGAGTGACATTGTAAAACACCACAACAAAGAGTATCAAAGCTTAGAATCCAAGTTTCCTCAATGGCTAGATATATAACTTTTAAAGTGAAAACTTGTCCATCAAACCAACAATATACACTCTCTTAGGACGCAGCTTAATAGAATGTCTTATGACACGTAATTTGATCTAGCTAAACTTTTCCACTATTAAATCATGGTATATAAGTTCTTGTATATTCCTACCAACGATATTCAAATTTAGACCTGTGATCTTCCTTTCCTTTAATTTTTGAGAAATAAATACTCCTTATTATAACGTTCCAGTATGATTTTGACCCATAAATAATTTTCTTCTATTTCCAAAATGATTACAAACAAACAGTGAACTCAAAAGATCATCAGTTCACTTAAACTGTCCAACTCAGAAAAAACACACTTAAGTTAGCAGCAAGACATGTTATCTCACGTGTCAAATCTTTTCCTCGATCTCACCATTGACTTCTCTTTCTTAGTCTTCATTATTACACTGTTTATTCACTTGTACTTCTACTACTTTAAGTCTTAAGACTACTTAAGTTTAGTTCATGATATTACAGACATAACTGAGATAAAGAATTTCTGTTCAAAATGGTACATTTTCATTAACAAACATGATTAAACAAGTGTTACTTTCCATAGGGAAAAGAGCTGGTCTTATAAGTTTATTTTATTAGCACCAAAAAACACCCAAATCCAGTGAGACCATAGTGTTTTTTAGTGTGTTTTTAACATGGGATATTCTTGTTTTTTCGTCCTTCTTTGTATATCTACATCTAATGATATATATGTGTATATATATATATATATGTAAGAAGTATGCTTAGATTTGTGTAAGATTTTGATGCAAGTAAGATAGTAGTAATGATGTTGAAGAAGATGAAGATGAGATGGGTGGCAATGAAAGGAAAGAAAGGAAGATTGAAGTGGTTTGGTTTTGTTATGATTTTTCCCATCACTGTTTTTTGTCTCTTTACTCTTTTCATGCTTGCTAGATACACTATTATGCAGCAGCAGCAAAATGGTGTGGATTATAAGGGGAGTTTTGAGTATCAGCAGACTTCTTCTGTTACAATCTTTGGTTGGAAACCAAGGTTTGGGAGTGCAGATCTTCCCAGAAATGTAATGTCCTCTTTACTCAACTCTAATCTGAATTTTGATGGTCTGTTGTTTAGATGAAGGTGATTTTGTTTCTTTTGATGAGGGAATAATGGTGTTTTGTGTTGGATGAATTTTGTGTTGTTTCTTTATATTTGTAGGTGCCATGCATGCAAGTTTAGTTTGTATTGCTGTGGCTTTGCTTGATTTGATGTTGTTTGGTGATTGCTTATGTATAAAAGGATTTGAGTTTGTGTATAATGAATTCTGTGTTGTTTCTTAGGTGCCATGCATGTAGTTTTAGTTTGAGTTGCTTTGATTTTGCTTGATTAGTGTTGGTTGGGTGATTGCTAATGTAAAGATTTGAGTTTGTCTGTAATGAATTCTGTGTTGTTTCTTAGGTGCCAATCATGTAGTTTTAGTTTAAGTGCTTTGATTTTACTTGATTTGATGTTAATTGGGTGATTGCTTGTGTAAATATTTGAGTTTGTTCTGAATGAATTTTGTGCTGTTTCTCCATAGTTTTAGCTACCATGCATTTAATTTTAATCTGTCTTGCTTTGGTTTTGCTTGATTTGATGTTGATTGAGTGATTGCTTATTTGCTTATGTAAAGATTTGAAACATCAGCATGATTGTACATAGTCGAACCTGATAGTGATCCCTCATTCTGTCTGAATTTTGGGTTTTCATTTTGCAAGCGATTTCATCTTCATGATTAGGAGTATCTTTTATGTGAAATAGGAAACCCTGTCCAATTAAAACCCTGGGTGGTTCCTGTAATTAAGATTATGTCTGAGATATTTGTTTTGCTGAGATGTTCCTGGGTGGTTTTCATTTTGCAAGCGATTTCATCTTCAAGATGTTTGTTTTGCTGAGTGATTTAGGCTTTAGCCTTGAAGTAACTTTTTTTGTGTGTAAAGGTTTGCATGTTTTGTGATTTTTATGCCATTCCCAGTTTGGAATGCTGCAACATTATCCTGAATTATCAAACCTTAAAAGTGTTCCTTTTGATGTTCAATCTCAAAATTCAGGGTAATGTTGGTCATAATTCATTTTCCTGTAACCTTTGTTGATTGATTTATTTATGTACTATGTTGAAGCAGAGTCCCATATATAAAAGGCTATGGGGCCCAGTGAGGGAGTTGGCTTCTTTATATCCACATGCAAATCCTAGAAGACCCTATGCTGGTTAGTAATAATTTTCTGCTTGTTTTTCTCACTGTAGTCTGCGTTTTTGATGTTCATTTAGTATTAGTCCTTTATTAGATAAACGAGTTAGGTGTCTTCTTTATTAGAGTTGAAATTTTGGGTAGTGTACTATTATTGTGAATAGCTACTATGGTTTTGAAATTGAATGCTTTATGAGGTTGGAATTATGAATGTCTGACTTTATGTGGTGAGCTTGACACACTTTAGGAATTTGGATGATGAAAGTCAAGTAATTAGCATATGATAGGCTGCACCTCAAACAAATAAGATGGCTGGTGCGCTTAAAGCTTGAAAAGGCGATAACTTTACGCAGACTTGAGGCAAGAAATTGTTATAGATGTAAATACATGCCTAAGGCTCTCATATGAAGTGTCCAATTGTTATATGGTACTACAGTTGTCTCATGCAGGAACTTCGGGTTCAGTGAATGGTTTAATCTAGACAAGCCAAGCAATCTATCTTGTAAATTAACTCAGCCTTAAGGACTTGTTATGTGGAATCGTTCCTCAAAGTTTACTTGGACATCCAACCTAGAAATTTCACAAAGTTATGTGCTAGGCGTTTACAATGAAGCAACTCGTTCCTAAAAGGTTATATGGATAAACTGCTCGGGCTGTATTTGTATATAAAGAAAATAGGGAAACTGTAATTTAGCAATTAGCTTTTCAAAAATCATGTTTTGCCTGCGGTGATGTCACATTGATTTTGTATTCTCTTTCTTCTGCCTAGTCTCTCTTTTCTACAAATACTTTTGTTTGGTGTACTTCTCTTAAATTCGTACTGTCGTCCTAACTTGTTACAGCTCCCAGCTTGCAATCGACGGGCTATATATTTGTCAGGATTCAAGGAGGTTTTCACGAGATCAGGAGTGTGGTAAGAAGGCCATCCCTTTGAACAATGTTGTAGAAAGGGAAACGTAAATCAGATATCATGCTAGTGAGTGTTAGCTAATACTTCTGTGAGCTTTAAGTCACTATTGCTTGTCCTTTTGGCTGTGTAGATCTGTGATGTTGTAGCAGTGGCACGGCTGCTAAATGCAACTCTAGTGATCCCTGAGATCCTCTCCACTACTAGTAGCAAGGGAATTAGGTAAATTATTTCTTTCCCAGTTTTTCTAGTTTCCTCTGTACAACTGATGGTTATAAATAATTTGTGATAGCATTTTAGCTGATTTGACTGAGTGGTAAATATGTGCAGCTCAGAGTTCAAAAGTTTTGCTTATCTGTACGATGAAGATCAGTTTATTGCGGCATTAGCTAAAGATGTCAATATCGTAAAGACTCTTCCTAAGAATCTTAAAGAAACCAGGAGGAACAAGGCAGTTCCATTGTATAGGGTGCCAAATTCAGCATCTCCCTATTTCTATCTGCACCGAGTTTTGCCCATGTTGAGGAAGTACTCGGTTGTTGAGCTTGTTGTCTCTGATGGTGGATGTTTGCAGGTAACGACTGTTTCAGTATTCTTTCTTCTTTCTTCTCCCTCTCTGTTTCTCTTTTTTCTTTTTGTTCCCTACCTGGCTCTTTTTGTCGTGTCTGGGGCTAGAATTATTTTGTTTATTATGCGAGTGGCTTTGCTTCATACCTTGTACTAAGCAGGTCTTTTCTCGATCAATTTTCCACTCATTTATTATTAGCTGTGCGTTTCTGATGCAGGCAAACCTTCCTCTTGATCTAGAAGAATATCAGAGGCTGAGATGCAGGGTGGCTTTTCACGCTCTTCGTTTCCGCCAGGAAATCCAGGAATTGGCCTCCAAGATTCTGAACAGGTCCTAGTCCTCTAAACTGTGTCTGTTATCTTCTCCAACAAAAGATGTTCATACTCAGCCTATGCTTTACGTTCTTTTAGATTGCGATCAGCTGGCAGACCATTTATTGCTTACGAAGCTGGGATGACTAGAGATGCATTGGCATTCTATGGCTGTGCAGAACTTTTTCAGGTACTTGAGGAGTTCTTAGAAAGGCACTTTGGTGCTTGAGCTCATGTGTATAGAAACTGATTAATTCAAAGTTTCTTTATTTTGTCTTTTATACTTTGAAGGATGTGCATACTGAGCTGATTCAGCACAGAAGGTCTTGGATGTTGAGACGCGGGATCCTGAAGGGAAAGCTCTCTGTGGATTCAGCTCAACAAAGACTCAATGGTTCATGCCCCCTGATGCCAGAAGAGGTTTGAATTTTGTGAATATTATGTTATAAGTATAGTTGTATGATTCGAATGCGTAAAAACTGCTTAGGCCTTAACCATAACCTGCCTTTAGAATCTTTTCCTTGTCTTTTGTTCACTTTATGTAGCAGACATCAAGAGCTAATACACATTGTTCAACTTTGCTTTCCACAGGTTGGTCTTATTCTCCGTGCAAATGGATATCATTCGAACACAGTCATTTACGTGTCTGGTGGAGAAGTATTTGGTGGCCAGCGGATACTTATTCCTCTGCATGCTATGTTTGATAACGTTGTTGATAGGACATCACTTAGCACGAGCTGGGAGCTCACTAAGATCTACGGCCGTGAAACCAATGTTATTGACACCCCGCTTAGGGCTCCTCCCTCAGTCGTAGAAGAAAGGAAGTTTGAGGCATGGAAAATTACGGGCCCACGGCCTCGCCCACTCCCACCCCCACCTGCGCGGCCTAAATACCCATATAATATCGAAGGGTGGTGGGGTTGGGTAGCAGAAAGTGACAACGAGCCAGAGAGTACACTTATGGAGCGGAGAACTAATGCTCATAAACTACTCTGGGAAGCCATCGATTACGTGGTGTGTACTGAAGCTGATGTATTCATTTCTGGATTTGATCGTGATGGCAAAGGACGCCCAAATTTCGCTAGCTTGGTTATGGGGCATAGGCTTTATCTGTCTGCTGCTTCTGTGACATATAGACCAGACAGGTAATTTCTATCTTGTATGTTCACTTTCATGTGAAAATATATTTCTAGCATGTAAGCTAACTAAAAGCCACTGTTTTGCAATTTAGTAAGGACCTAGTTAATGTACAATTGTTATAAGATGCAACCAGTATGGGGCAATTTCTGTACCCTGGATAAAAAATCACTGCTTTTGTTTTCGAAATATGGGGGGTCAGTTTTTAAAATTTAAAATTGAAGGGAAATGGGAAAACATTGTCTCAGGGGGTATGGAGCAAAAACACCCGGGGTACTGTATAAATATCAATCCATGAAGCTTCAGTGATTTTTTTTTTCTTTTTTAGTTCTATTAGATGTGCACTTGTTCCTGCAAGTTATGTTAGTTAAAACCTTCTGATGTTAGAATAAGGATGGGTTGACAAAGTGTCCTCCTCCCTTTTCCCCCTGGCGGTAGCAACTTCACCCCAATTTCTATGATGTTAACAAGTTAATATAAGGTAGAAAAAGGAAACATGATTAAAAAGGTGGAAAATAGTAAAATCTTGGATCTGCTACTGCCTGCATATGTTCCTTTGTTTAGCTAGTAGTCTATCTGATTGTCTCCCTTTACGTGTCATTTCCTGCAGAAAAGAAGTTGTCAGAGTCATAGACGAAGTTCGCGAGAGCATGCAGCCAGCTAACCGAACCTGGCTTTCATCAATACGCAGGCATCTGAAAAAAACATTGCTTGATAACCTTGTGGAAGCGTCCATTAATTCAAAGCCAATGACCTTTTTATCTCATCCTGTTCCTGAGTGCTCTTGCTTGAGGGATAGACCTTCTGATTTTAGTCGTCCAACAGATTTCAATCCTCAAGTTGTTCTTGGGGTACAGCAGAGTTGCCCTGCTTGGATGGGTAAAAACATAAACTTGAGGCAGAAAGAAAAGGAAAATGATGACGAAGCTTATGTCGAAGATGGCTTGCTATCAGCATTTTTCTTTGGGCGCAGTGTGGATAAGGAAAATCATGGGACAGGTAATGGTGGAAATACGAATAGAGAGGAAACACATATGGAGGACCAAGAAGAGCCGGAGGGAGGGGAAAGATAACAGCAAGCCAATGATAACAATGAGCGGATAATGACCCTAATGAATAGTAGATGTCGTCAAGTTGCTGATTCCATTGGCTGAGATCATGGACCATTGACTGATATCATGTACATATGCAATCTAGCAGGACCGAAAATTTTCGAGCTCAATTCAGCTGGTATTTCACATTCTTTGGCTGATTGCTTCAACTCAATCCAAGTCGGGTAATTAAGAAGCATTTGTTGGCCATTTATAGATTAGAAACACTTATAAGCAGGACTTTTCTAATCTTATAACCGATTTTGTGTAGTAGGAGCTTCTTTTCTTGTGTATGAGTAGGAAGTTTCTGAGATTTTGACTGTAGCTCTTGTAGAATATTTATGATTAGATGGAATATACGTTTACAATGCCCTGTATTATTGTTGTAGTGGCTGTGGTCATCTGTTGAACAATCTAAGTCCAAAATTGTTATTGAAGAGTTCTGACTGTTCTTGAGCTGGTGGAAACTGTAAGCTTAATGTTGGTTTATGTTAGTTCATTGTAACCAGCAAATTTCTAGTCATGGGATAATCTCACAGATTTTGTATACTACCTCAAAGAATGAAACTACTCATGCAGTTTACCTGATTTTTTTCCAATAACGAGCAGTGACAGGTTCACTGAAGCATTAAACTGATGAGAAAGCTATTCAGGAAAGTCACCAGAAAGAAAGTAGATAAAGGTCAAAAGTCCAAAAGTAGGACATGATGAACTTTGTTTGTAATGCTTACATAATTGGTCAAATTTCAAAGAAGCCGGTACTGTAGTAACCTTGAACCGCAAGAAAGCCCCTGTATATAGGGGAAGGGATAGCTGCTAATTCTCAAACCAACAAAACTTATAATTTATACTTCGAGAGCCAGGAAAATAAATAGGGTGATGTTGAAGGTTTTAGCAAATAGTTAGTACTTGATGTTCGTCATCAAATCATTTTGGGCATGTTTGGGTGCACCCCCTACAGAAGTTCTCAAGCCAAGAGCTGCAGTTACTACTAGGACATCAATATGCAATACTAGATCAAGGTCGGATTCAGTCGAGATGGTGGCTGCAGCAAAGCATTTTTCGGCGGTCCATAAAGTCCGATATGGTCTGTAGAACCTAGTTATTGGAAGTTTGTGTTAACTATGAGTATTTTTTCTTTTAATTAAGTCTTGGAACAATAAGTTTTTGAACACCTTGAAGATGTACTGAAAACGAATCATCTGTATTTCATAAAGTTGACTGGATGTTGTGGTTTATATTCATGGAACTGTAGAATGTTTAGCCCTCAAAATCAGTGGCTTCAATTGCATATATCAAATTTAGCTTTCTGACATAAGGTTCTGCTCAACCTTTATTGAACAAATGATGTTATACCTTTAAAAGGAAATTTACAGACAAGTAAACTCATATGTGAGGTTCAATAGATTGAAAAAGATACACAGTAATTCAATTATAATGGCCTCACAAACCATGGTTAATCATAACTGTTACCTGTAAAGGTGAGACAGAAGCAGACAATTTTCGATGAAATGGAGACAAATATGTGGGAGAACCGTGGGGTTATTGGAGCATTTGTGATTTTCGTGTTATCTCGACTTAAATGATCATTCTCTGTCGCACTCTTATTCAGTTTTCAACCTTCATGCTCAGAGCAACATCACTATGTACTACTGCAGTTTTTGTTACGAAATATGTACTTCTGCAGTTTTACTAATCAAACTGCATTGAAGTTCTAGAATACGGTGCACCTACATGCAACAGTACGTACTTATGCCAAAATTGATCCTTTAACCTATAAAAAAACCAATATTGGAGTACTATACAAGTATGTTAGTTAGACACATTCGACATACTGTATAAGGGTCTAAGACTGTAAGACATATTGTTTCAGTGCCTGGACTTTCTGCACACTTCTCCACTAATAGACAGTGATAGATTCACATATCATTAGAAGTCAGAATACTGACTTTGTCACAAGGAAGTTGCTAAGAAGCTGTAAAAGGATGTAACTTGAGGGTCAAGCAGTGGAAAATCTATGTAAAGAAAGGTCAAAAGTTCAACTACAGGACATCAGCAACCCAGCAAAAAGTGCATGAAGACCTTTTGCCTAGAATTTTTCGCATAATTGGAACCAGCAGGCAGCAGATGTCAGTCTCGTCTCTATTTAAAGGAGAAGGAGAGCTTCTACTGCTCAAACAAAACAATAATAAAACTTCAACTATTGTTATTTGTCTACAGCAGAAGATGTTGAAGATCATAAGAAACAGTTGGTGCTTGATGTTGTTAATCAAATCATTATGTGCATGTTTGGGTGCACCTACTCCAAATTTGTTCAAGCCAGAATCTGCAAGTACTACCAGAGATGATGCCATCACCGAGCCAAGGTCCACTAGACTCCACATGGCTGTTGCTGCTAAGCATTTCTCCGCGGTGCATAAAATCCGATATGGCCTTTAAAACATAGTTGCTGGATTGGCAAACCATCCAATGTGTTTAACAAAATCTTATTTTTGACCTGTCTTGTTCTTGTGTGTGACAAAAAAGATCGACATGTGATATATAGCCCTTATGCAATTGAGAGAATGTTCAGCTTTTGTTTTGCCATTGTTTTCTGTAATTTTGTTTGCCAATTCTTGGTTCCAGTTGACTGCATAATCAGCATTATGGCTTAACTTTCTCTTGTTATTGATGATCGGTTTACAAAGTTTAATTTCAAGATATAGATACTCCAAAACTACAATTTCTATGATGCATAATTATTCAGATAAACCTTGATCTCCAAACTTTCGTGTATCAGGTATGAAATTCTTGTAAGAAAAGTTATATTTTTTCCTTTTTTTTTTTGGTAAAATGTAAGAAAAGTTATATGAAGATGCTGATAAGTTGGAAGTAGAAAAACTTGTACAAGATTCATCCTAGGTCAAGAGATATGAGTGTGTGTTGAATTTTTTACCACATAGTCGTATTCGTATATCATAATCAGTTAATCATGCATGAAGTCTTAACAAGGTCATGCATTTGACCAAGTCTAACACGAGTACACGACATATGTAAAGCTTGATCAGTATGTAGTCTAGCTGATTGACCGTATTTATTTTCCATAGTACTGTTAGTTAGAGTGACGAATCTTCACATATATGATATGCCAAGTCTTACATAAGACAAAGGAGGGCGGAAAATGACTTAAGGCAAACTTGAAAGTGCTAAGGGATGATTGAGAAGACAAATATCTTTCTAATCCATTTCACGTATAGGTATAAACTTGATATGCCAAGTCTTACCTTTGCTTGCTATAAGCCCACAAAGGTCGTTTTTTATATTCTAAGAAGAGGAAATGTCAGCTTTCTAATCATTCTCGCCCAAGCTATCTCTAAAAACATCTTCACGTATAGGTATAAACTTGGAGATCAGACCATGATCATTATATATGTGCTTTCAACTCTCTCATTGGCCAGCTAGTCCGCTACTCGATTTCCTTCACCAAGACGTGCTCAAGCTTCACTTCCCATTGCTATAAGCCCACGAAGTTCTATGTTTTGATGTTCAATTTTTGTTCATTGTCCTTATAGGCCATATAAATGCACCGAGAGAACCCCACTTATAATAAAATGAACATTACTCGATATAAATTAGTCTAATTACATTGGGTATAATCGGATCAACGATAAGTATACTTAGGAATTGAGGGGTACACATAAGAGCTTACTTGTTAAAACTTAAAAGCATTGGCTTAAGATGTACAATTGATGTATCAAATTGTTAAAAAGCATTATAAGATGGGACATTAAAAAAGGTAGCAAAAAAGGGGGACAAACCAACCAAGGGTCCTGACATTCTATTGGTCTGATTTTTCCACTTTAGTGTGACACTTTACTGATTGCTAATCAGACTAATTATTAGTGTGTGATACAAAAGCAACTAATTAAAAAAAAAAAAAAACAAACAAAATAATTAATTAATTAATTAATTAATCCAATTTAATTAATTAATTAATAATTAACTAATAATTAATTAATTAAAAAAATATCAAAAAAAACTAGGGCAAACTTTTTCCGCCATTTTTGTCAAAATTGAAGCTTTCTCTCTCTAACTTTTTCTCTCTCTAGACAAAAATGGCGAGAACTACGAAATCTCACCACGATGATGACGACGACGACGCCGAAGATGTCGCCGCCGGCACCGACACCTCGTCTCACCGAGGTATATTTCTTTTTCTCTCCATTTTTAGAATTTTCCGCGAAAAGTTGGGTTTTATTGTTGTATAATGTTATATTTGATGATTTTGAGGTGGATTGTGTTGTGTTGTGAAGCGGAAGGGAAGAAAGGTAGGGTATTTTGTGGTGAATTGTGATAATTGACGATTTTAAGGTGAATTGTGCTGTGTTGTTGAGTAGAACGGAAGAAATTTAGGGTTTTGTTGTAGTTTAATGTGATAATTAATGATTTTTTGATGAATTGTGATGTGTTGTGAAGTAGAACGGAAGAAAGTTAGGGTTTTGTTGTGGTATAATGTGATAATTGATGATTTTAAGGTTAATTGTGTTGTTTTGTGTAGCAGAAGGGAAGAAAGTTAGGGTTTTGTTGTGGTGTAATGTGATAATTGACGATTTTAAGGTGAATTGTGCTGTGTTGTTGAGTAGAACGGAAGAAAGGTAGGGTTTTGTTGTGGTTAAATGTGATAATTGATGAGTTTTTGATGAATTGTGTTTTGTCTAGGTTTTTTTGTGCTTTGATGTGATAATTGGTGATTTTTTTGATGAGTTGTGTTGTTTTGTGAAGTAGAACGGAAGAAAGTTAGGGGTTTGTGGTGGTTTAATGTGATATTTGATGATTTTATGGTAAATTGTGTTTTGTGGAGGGTTTCGTTGTGGTGTAATGAGATAATTGACGATTTTAAGGTGAATTGTGCTGTGCTGTTGAGTAGAACGGAAGAAAGGTAGGGTTTTGTTGTTGTTTAATGTGATAATTGATGAGTTTTTAATGAATTGTGTTGTTTTCTGAAGTAGAGGGGAAGAAAGTTACGGTTTTGATGTGGTTTAATGTGATAATTGACGATGTTTTGATGAATTGTGTTGTGTCATGAAGCAGAAAGGAAAAAAAGTTAGGGTTTTGTTCTGGTGTAATGAAATAGTTGATGAATTGTGTTGTGTTATGAAGCAAAAGGGAAGAAAGTTAGGGTTTTGCTGTGGTGGAAGGTGATAATTGATTAGTTTCTGTTGAATTGTGTGTTGTGTTACGAAGCAGAAGGGAAAAGCGCGGAGCAAAAACCTAGTAACCATCGGTCGAAGCATTCTGAGACGGAGCAGCGGCGTCGGAGTAAAATTAACGAGAGGTATAGCTTCTGTTTTTCTTTTTAATTTTATTGAATTTCTGTCTTTTAACTATTTTGTTGATTTTGAGGTTAATTTACATGTGCTTGACTTGTAGTATGTGATTATCATTGCTGAATTTTGTCGAGAGTTCAGGAGCTTAAATGATTTTACGACTGTGAAGCGAGATTTTGGATGTCGTGGGTTTTTGTGTTTTGTTTGAGTATGGCAAGGTTAATGTAGAAAACTTTGTTTGCAGTGAGCTAAAATTTCCTGGTTTAGTGTGCTTTTTCGGTACAATTGTGCTCATATGTTGTACTCCAGTTTAGCAAAAGATTTGACAAAAGGCTTGAAGTAGAGGAAGAGTATGTAACCAACTAAATATGGAACAAAGCGCTCCAGAAAGGGTTGGCCAACCTTTTTAGTTTATGTTCTTTTACATAGAGTGAGGAGACATTGTGCAAAGAGTATAATGAAGATGGTGAAGGCAATCTTTTGTCTGGTGGCAGAAGGATCATAGCCCCTGCGCATTTATTGTGAATATACAAAAAGAGTATGTCGTATGTGGAATGTTATTGTGACTATACGTTATCTGATGTCGGAGTTACTACATCCTCCTAAGAAACGATGCTGTTTTTTCTTCGGTCATTTCGTTTCTACCTATACCTACCTCCTACCAAGTAAATAAGATGGAATTGGAAATCATTTCAGTGCAACGTATTGCTTTAGTCAACATGATCACCATGTCAGGTGGCAGAAGGATCGTAGGTCCTGCACATTTCTAGGGCTATATTTATTCATCGAGGGCGAAATTCTTTTGAACTATAGTTGGCTATATCTCACCTGATTTTTCCAAGACATCTTCTGGTTTAGTACCCTTCTGCTTTCTTTTCTTTTTTCCGTTTTTAACGAGCAATGTGAGTGATGTGTTTCATTCTAAAAATTTCAGGAGATTGAGTTTCCCAAATTGGTAGTTACATCTAAGTTCATTTTTTTATGAAACCTTTGAGCTTAGGCAACCATTTGATGATATTTGCCAACGAGTTACAAGGTGCAGGGGAAGTCGGTCAATTTCAAAATTTTGAGAAGTCTAGTCATGTATATTGGTACTTCAGTAGTTTTATGACTTCGAGTGCTTTTGCTGGTGTTGAAGAACAAAATTTGATGTAGTTTAATACTTTTAGATTGTTATTGTGCAACCTACATGAGTACATTGAAAGTTTTGAATTATCACTTTTTTACCTAGTGCTGTACCAATTATAATTTCCTACCTTATTTTCTCAAAACCAATATGCTAAAGATCCCCCCTCTGACTCCTACCCATTTCCCAAACCCCAGACAAAATAATGATTTCGAATCATAACTTATCATTGTGACTTTGACTTATATTAAATCCAATTGCAGGTTTCAGATTTTGAGGGACCTGATACCCTCTAACGATCAAAAGAGGGATAAGGCTTCACTCTTGCTGGAGGTACATCCTTCTTTTTCCTCCATGTATTTGCCTCTTTTTAGCCCCTAGTGGTCTTCCTCTCATATTTGGATCCATCAAAGGTTTGTTGTCTGAAAATTGGGGTTAAATTGTAACTTTGAAGGTCATAGAGTACGTCCAATTTCTTCAAGAGAAGTTACAAGTGTATGAGGGATCATATCAACAAGTATGGACTCAAGAGAACACAAAATTGATGCCATGGGTAAGAGATTATTTCTAATCTTTTAATTACTTTTTTTTAATGTAAATGTAGCTTACCCCTGTAATCTTCAAGAGTACTTTCTCTGGTGTGTGCGTGTGGGGGGGGGGGGGGAGGGGAAGATAAATTATAGAATTTTTTTGTTTTTGACGATGAAGATTGCACTTCATAGTTATCTATTTTGCTATACTGTGATATTCCTTGTCTTGGTGGCAATGTGCAGTGTCCATCCATATTTCTCCTATAGTAGTCTCTAAGATAGAAGAAAATGGAAAAGTGCCTTTTTCAAGTTTTTGTTGACATTGTCAAATTGTGGAAAGGTTGATCATTTGCCATTTTTCGGAGAACCCTGAAGTCATGGTCTATTTCTGTTCATACAGATCTAATACGGATTGTTATCATGCTACTTTATTTTACTTATATGTCTTCCTCTTTCTCCGGTCTCTGGGATTAACTTCTATGTAAGTTTGCTTGGAACTTGGAATCATTTCAACTGTGAAACCCCAGAAAATGATTGGAGTATGCTTCTTTAACTTTCATATTCTCCTAATCCCAGATGTTTATCAAAACACTATGAAACATGAAGAAATTGGTGTGAAATTTCCGGACTCAAGCTCATGATCCCTCTTTTCCCTCAGATTTGACCAAACATCTTCTCATGACACTCACGCTGGATGATATCCACACCATAATACCTTACTGCATATTCTTCTGCTAGCAAAAATGGGCAAGTGATGTTGTGATACCTACCTTTGTATCAATCTCGATTTATGTTGATACTTACAAGCACCTGGATCCTCTTTTATACAGAGTTTGTGAGAACGAAGCTCAATGTTTTTCCTGTATTATCCGAGGACATCAGTGAGACATTGCAGTCTGCTATTTTGAGTTACAGAGAGGGGCAACCTGAAAAATGATGGGAATATTAGATGTCCTTGCCTCATTTTGGAGACCGTCTAGATTTGGGAGTGGGGGATTTCTTTGTACTTGTGTTCTGTTTTATTCGTTTTAGATTTTTTTTAAATATTATGTATCCTTCGCAATTATTTTATCATGACTTTCTGTAATCTGTTTCTGTAAATAGAAAGAACTTTTACTTCTGATACAAAGAAACTTTTACATATTTCAGTTTTTAGAACTTCCTACTGAAAAATTTCATAAATAAATGGGTTAATATATGTTCAGTATAGCTCTGGAAATATTTTGTCCCATATTCCTAGGTTTTAAACAATATTGTCGTTTTCCCATTTATGTTTTTTTTACTTTCTATATTCATTTTTGTGTGACCCATAGGGTAGGAGTTAGGACTGTCAGTGTACATCCGATTTCTTCTGACAATCTTACCTATGCTTAGTGGGTTGCAAATTAGGTTGTTGCTTTTGATGTTGTAATTTTGAAGTTCATGACTTTGTCAAATTTATTTAGAAGATAGTCTACTTGTTACTTGTTACTTGCTGTTTTAAGTGCTAAAGAAACATTGATGTCTGATTTCATGGAGCCAGCTGCTTTTATGCTAATTTAGCACCCACTAATTTATGTCTTTTAACTGAGATGGCCCTAGTAACGACATCCTTATGTTGCCTGTTATTTCTAAACAGAGAGCCAATCACGGGCCAGACAACTTTGCAAATCATTCTCAAGCCATGAGAAATGGATCTGTGGATGAGAATAATGTAGTTCCAACCATGACAAGCACACTAGGATCAGTGGAATCAGAGTTTGCTGGAGAGTTTGCCTACAGTGGAGCCGATCATCTCGCTGGGCCTGCAATTCCGGCTGGTGCTTTTAATGTTCCCTTACAACCGTGTTCTTATCCTCCTGGAAGGAGCATCTTACCAATTGAGAACCTTGCTTCCCAGCCCCATGGGTCATCATCTATTGCCGAGTGTGCTATAATAGGGAATGAAGACAGGACATTTGAAAGTGGCTCAAATAGTGTCTCCAGTGTTTATTCTCAAGGGTAAATCTACGGATCTTCTAGATATTGTTTTGCTCTAGTGAAAGAATTCCCTGTTTCTCTTTTCCTTAGTTATAATTTTTCTGTATCTCTGCCTTTTCTTCTTTTTCCGTGGAGTGGTGTTGCCAAAACTAGTTTAGCTTATCACTTGTGTTTAGAGGCTGACAACATACTCTATATTTGTAGTACATCATGTAGTAAAACGACCCAGGGAGGAAGAGGTCCATGTTCCTTTCCTTAATGTTAAGGGTCTTCTTGGGATGTAGGTAGTTTTACTTTAGGAGCATTTTTCAGAGCATTTATAGCTTTGTTGTGGAGGATTCTTTTTACACCCTTTAAGTAATAGACTTGCCAACTTTGGGATGGTAAACGTTTTTGTGTATGTTGAATAGCGGCTGTTTTAAGCCACGTGTCTAGTGAACCGTTTTGATTTCTGTTTCAGTTGATTGTATCGTTTTTAGTTGTCTTTCTATGACATGGCATTTCATTTGACATGAACTACTTGCTGTTATAAGATGCATTTTTTTACAATTTACTCTTACTTTGTTGATTACCTGGCAACATTCTTGGTTTTAATGCTGTCATTTTTTAATGTCCAAGTAAATATCTGATGGTCCCTGCAGTTGTTACTTTTGATGCATAGACTTCCACAGCAACCAACATAAAGCCGCTATTTTAATACATTTTTTTGATTGTTAGCTTCTCTGAATTTTGGTGTTGGGCAGGCTGCTGAAGAAACTTACCCACGCACTACAGAGTTATGGGGTTGATTTGTCACAAGCTAATATCTCTGTTCAACTTGATGTCAGCAAACCTGAAAATAGTGGCTCAATTGCTATTCCGTCCTCTGCAGGGGTATGTAAGGGGCTTTTTCTTGTTTATGTTTGTCTCTGGTGCCTGGAGCTTACCATCTATCTTTTCTGTGTGGTCTGGAGCTCGCTGCTTGGAACTGATTGCGACTGAGACTATGTTATACTTGCATCTACCCGGCATTGATGACACTGATGAAGAGTAGCAGACTAGACTATGTTATTCAATTTCTCATTCCATTTGTTCTATGTTACTTTATTCCTTTATAGTAGTGATGTTAGACTGTTTTAGTGCCATTCTGCTAGATTAGTAGTACCAACTGTAGGGGCAAAGTCACGAAGTCCGTATTCTAACTTAGCTAAACCTTCAATTTTGAGGTCCTTAGCCCAATCTTGCTTTGCTGTAATATTTGGTGTGGCTGGGTACAGTTTCGATGAAATCATCCTTTATTGACGTTTTCAGCCACTAGTCATTCAAATTGATGTGAGCTTGTTCTTTTGCAGGATGTTTGTAACCAGTCTTCAAGTAATCAGCCCAAATCACACACTTTGAACTTGATTGCAAAGGAGTCTGTTCAGGCTGCCAAGAGACTCAGAACTGGGGAAAGCGAGTAACTTATCAGTCATTAGGTTATTTATAGTGTGATTATTGGGTTTCTGGTCCTCCTACAAGCGTCTTTTCCGAACTTCTGGTCAATGCCAGAAGAATCAGGTGAAATTAGAGAAGAGGTTTCGGGTGTCTATTTTAACCACCCCAACCGACTTGAGTGTAGATTCCTTGTACATGTTTTTTGTGCTAGCGATTTCTACAATCCTACGCTAACTACAGCTTGTACATGTTTTTGCACTTCCTACATGCTCTGATGTCGTAATGATCTGATTTCTACAATCCATGTTGTACTACGACTACCGTCTTTGATTGAATATCAACCTCCCTATTACCGCAAGCAGGGTAAGGTTACATATACTCGACACCGGGTTAATGATGTAATGAATAGTAATCTTTAGGACTAGTTTGAGAGGGAAACTTTGCCAGTCATTGGCCCTTTCCACTTCGGAATACTACTAAATTTGCTTTTAGACGGCTTAAATTATCATTAGCATGCAAGTTAAACTTGTCAGTCCTCTTATTCTTATTCCCGTTTGCCCCTTACAGCTAAAAATTCTTTTTAAAATCATTAACTTGGCAAAAATTATGGCCGTAACTCATCTGAAAGAAATATCTTGCAAGGGCTAGGAGGCGCCTCCTCAAATGCTTCCAGTTTCCTTGGATCAAGAGTTTACTAGTAGGTTAATTCATTGGATCACTGAACTTCTCTTGGATCACTTACTCTGCATTAAATGTAAATCCTCCTCTAAATTCTTCCATCCTCTCTCCACCCAGGTCTACACTCTTTAATGCCAAGTCAAAGGGATTATCTCATGAAAAATTATTAAAGCATCATTTGTGGAATGTACACAACAACCAAAGCAAATAATACACCTAACACATACTGTAATACTAACAATACTAATCATGAGGTAACGTATGGTGCGTATAAAATTAATGTAGTACTGTAGTACTTATATGATATTATTTTATACATTCTGATTGATGGCGAATATACTCCCACTACATGATGCATTAACATCGCCATCAAAGTCGCCCTTGTAACAACCATAGAAAAGGATACGTGTGGGTTGTATTAATGTAATGATTATTATAAACCACAAGAAGCATAATGTTAGAGTTGGACTTGTGTTCGACTGCCAAGTGCCACTCTCTGCTAGCTGGAGTCAAAGACAAAAGATGGGGCTGCAAAGAATAAAATAGCAAAAGAAGGGAAAGAGCGGTAGTTCATGTGTATTTTACTCCGTACATGTTATCATCGTTGATTCTGTCTCCTAGGACGGCACCTTTTCCCGTCTAAGGCACGCCTATGGGTTCATAAGCAGATATGTGTAATCCCTTTTAGAGACTTTTATCATGGGTATAGAACGACTTGTGTAAGACAATCGAATTTCAAGTAAAAATTATAATGTTGTAAGTAACTATTTTTGACTTTTAGTGATCGCTTAATCTAAAGTGATCTCTTAACTAAACTTATGAATATTTCTAACTTTAAATTAAGAGTTAACAGTCTTTTTAAATAATTAGTTTTATGGATATGGACATATGGTAGAGCTTTCATATATGGACATATGGTTGTACGTGATAAGTGATAGAGTGGTGGACTGTATGGGTATAAAACGGTAGGATATGTAGCTAGGTGCAGTAAAACAATGAGTGTCGGTGGGAAGATATGAAGATCATGTCGGGAGCTGGCCTAAATGGGGCAAGCAATGCGTTCACATTTAGCCTTAGGCCTGCAGTATTACAATTTACAACTGGTCACCAAAAGGACCACAAGTGATGCCATTTGAGTGTGAGGCATGAAGTGACCCAAAAACAACCAAAGACCGTTGATGTAGTTACAAAATATTGAACATGACATGACATGAGTGCGACTCCTCTCATTTCTAGATTAGAATTATGAATTTGGAATTATCTGGATTTGGGAGCATTTCCTTCCAAAACATAACAAAGAAAGAAATGCTCCAAAATCCATGCAATTCAGTGTCAAAACAAGAACATTCCTCATGGGAAAATCCAAAAATCTGAATAACCTGTATATGCATGCTGTAGTTCTACAATTGTGCCTCATTTCACATCAGCTAACCTGTACCAATGGCAGGTCTAGCTTCTCTATACATGAATAAAACTTATTAACTAGGTATAACAGATCTATCAATATGTTCATCATGTGCTCGAGAAAACCTCGGTAGTATCGTCTTATGGTTCAAAAAAGTCCTCTGCATTGATCATATCTGAGCGTCAGGGGAAAGAGGACACCGCCAGTGTGTTTGTGTGTGAGTGATGCAAACTGTACATAAGTTGCATCTGAATGAATGGAAACATCCCATCAGCATGGGGAGGAATGTGGATCACGCTATTTGCAATGCTTCATCTGGTTGTTCTAGGCACTCATAAGGGTTGGCATAGAAATTATCCTCTTCTTTAGGTTTATCGGGAATCACAGTTCTCGGATGGGGACTTCCCATACGATTAGCATGAATTGCCTTCACAGAGGAAGAGAACTCATCCCAACTCAATGATCCACTAGTGTATTGATCAATCAATTGAACCAGAAGCTTTCTATCCAGTAAAATCGTCTTCTTAAATCCCAGGAATCTGTAAAAACATTGAAAATAATTACAAAAACAGCAGATAATCTAGTTATAAGGTCAGAAAAGACCAGAAATCACAGTGAGTGTTGGCAATGCATATTGGTTTATCCAAATAAAAGGTTCACATATTCTCAGTTCTATATAGGAGAACAAACGACTCCAAGATATTGTGTACAATTGGTCTCTAAGTAGCACAGGTAAATTTAGAATACCTGCGATGGCCTGCAACAACTTTAGCCATATTTCCATCATATGTAGGAACAAATATATCACTCTCCAATGAGACCAGATAGTCCAATGCAGCCATTTGAGATGAGTGGTTCTGGAAAAACCTCAAGTCCGAGGGTTGAAGTAGTGTCTCTTTTCTAACCTGTTCAATGTAAATTGTTAAACTCAATGCCTGGAATATTCAAGAAGTAAATCAGTAAGTCGTGACTTTAATATACTAACCAAATTGGGATAAGATGAAGCCAAGCTAGCCATTCTCCTTTTCCCTCCATATATTTCTCCAGAAGCAATATAAACTTGGATATTTTGATCAATTCCTAGTGCCTGTAGTGTCAAGGCAGTTTCTTCGGGTGTCAAAGGACAAAGACCATCTCTTCTTTTTGCATCTGAGTCTATGATTTTTTCCTTCCACCATGGATAGGAATACCTGTCATTGAGCCAATTCCAGGTCATGATAATTCGACTATAAATCAGAAAATTTAACAAAAAGTTGAATGCAAACGAGTCTTCACCTCATTCTCGTCAGTTCTTCGGTCTCATCAGCAGAACAACCTTGGGTGCAGCCTGAGAAAGCTAACATGTCCATCTCATATCTAAGATGAAGCACCAAAAAGGGACCATTCTGCCTGAGGATTTTAACCACCCTTTTCCCCAGTTCTTCTATTTGGGGAGTGAACTTCAATGCTTCAAAATTGACCTTACAGCGTAGCTTTTGAATCTCAAGGGGCAATCCATTATTTGCAAGCCGCGAATCAGTTTTATTTAATTGTACAACCTTATTTTTGAGGAGCAATGGAAGAATCTGTTTTTCAGCAAATGCACAAAAGGATCAGATGTTATACTACATTATTAACATAAGGTTACTGTACAGAGTTTCCAGACATAATGCTACTTGAACTAAGCTAACCTGGTTATGATAATAGGAAAGGTCAGACCAGCTAACAGGTGGCAATGAGGTTAACTGTTTAATTTCAGTTCGTCTCTTGAGCCTCAGAGGTAACTCTTTCAATATCCGAACTTCGTCTCTCAATGATGTGATGAAATGGTCAACATCAAAAATGTCTTGAAACTCACTGTCATCAATCAGAAACAACACACTTACAACAAGTTCAAGATACTCCTATGAGAAAATTGTCTTCAGAAGGCTAACATGATCATATACCTAGGATCATTCCAGAATGAAGTTTTATCCAGCTCCGGGACAATAAGCGTCACATTGAGATATCTGGCAATTGCTACCATATCACAAATCTGCAAAGTATCAACTACGAAGTGAGTGATAGAAAGTTTGCCACATAGAGTTATTGGTCAGTAGCATAAAGCCATTGAACTGACAGCAACAAGTAAACTCCAGAAATGAGCATAATTAGATTTAATTTTATGTAACCAACTTACCGCTGCTCGCATTTGATTAAGTCCACCATTGCATGATACCATGAGATAACCATTGTTCTTATAAACCCCTACAACAAACAATAACAGTTCCGATTGGCAGCATCAATTAGTCCCTAACTTTAGAAACAATGAAACAATCCATGACTCAACAAACAGATAACCAATTTATCAAAGTCCACAAATTGTGTTGTGCCTCCAAAAATTTATTTCACAAAAAAAAAAAGCCACATTGATCAAAGCAACCAAAACTTAGCATTATCATCAAAACATTGACTTAAAACAGACTGAAGTAAACAATTCTAATATTAGAAAATCAAAAACGCTAACAGAAACCAGTTAAACTCAAACTGACAAAACTACCAAACAAAAACTACATTTAGTCAACTAAACACCTCAGTTAATAGTTACAATGAATAAAACAATCAAATAAAAAAAAAGGTTCAAAAAAATCAAAGTAACCACCCAGAAAAACCAAAATCAGTCAACAAAACAATCACATTAAAAAAGTCAATAATTATCAAAGTAACCAAATTTTACCATTATCAAACCATTGACTTAAACAAGCTAAAGTAAAATGTCCAATATTAGAAAAAGTCACTAACAGAAACCAATTAAACTCAAACTGACAAAACCACAGTAAAACCAAAATTAGTCAACAAAACAATCACATACTAAACCCAAAAATTCCATAAAACACCCAACCAAAAACTAAAACATTATATAATCATCAACAACATATAATTCAACAAAAAATAAAAAACTTACTTTTAGGAGGACGAGCAATCTTTGGAGAAGAAACAGGCAACTGAAGATTCAAATGAGCATCCAAAGGCCCACCATTATTATTATTATTTTGATGATTAAAACAAGAAGGCCAACCCTTCAACAATGTAGGCCTCCAATACTCCCCCATAGCCATCAACTGAACCAAACAAGTCCACAACAAAACAGTAGTCATTAACCTCAACATCCACAACTTTATCCTACTAGATCGATTCACCATTGTTGCTCTCAATTTCGAGTCACCAAGCAACTTGATCCCCATCTCCCACACCTTCTTTCTCTCCCTCATTATTATCTCACTTGCTGAAGATGATGAGTCTTCCACTTTACACATTATTATGCTATATTCCTTCTTTTCTCCACTACCCACCATTTATTTCTTGCTCCCTGTATTAAAGGCTCAATCTTTATGGTATTTCATATGAAGATGATGACAAATTTCATTACTTTGCTTAGGAAAAAATAATTTGCAATTATGAGGAAATAGCCTGGAAATACAAGCAAACAAATAATGTAGACTAGACTAGACTACTTTTTAATTTTTATAGGTGTAAATATAAAAATAAATGAAAATGTATTTTAATGATTAGTTAAAGATGCAGTCTTGGAGGAATAAATAAATTTGTGTTGAAAGTGATAAATCTGGAGTGTTGAGAAAACCAAGAAGAATTGCACTAAATTTTGCAAAATTTAAGGATGATTTAATTTAGCTGAAATATAGAGGAATTCCCACATATTTATTTATTAAAGTGTAAATAAATATTGCTTGAATTCCTGTGTAGAGTAGTTAGAACTTTATGAAAGTGCTAACTTTACAAACATAATAATGATAAAATAATAATAGTTATATTAACAACTATATAGTACTTGTATTGTACTACTATATAACTATACTACTACTACTATATGAAGATAATAATGGTGAGAAGAATGTAGTGCATAACAATGAGAAAAAATGGTGGGAAAAAAATGGGTTTTCAGAAAAATAAAGTGGGTCGATGATAATTTGACTAGATCCTAGGAAATTAAGCCGGAAAAAAGGGGAATTTAGAGAGAAGTTTAGAGAGAAAAAGAGAAGTGTAGAGAGAGATAAAGAGAAGTAGGGCAGTATTTATGTTGCAAGGATGGGTAGCAAGTAATTAAGGCGTCGGTGTTACATTTTTAATTAAAGGGGGAAATAATATATTTTAGGAAGAGTATAAAATATGAGTTCTTTGTTGCCTTTTTTGGATTCTTTTGGAGGCTCACTTGGATGGGAAATGGGGAATGTTTTATTGTAGGTCAGATGTTATATGTAATCTGGAAGATTACAGTGTAATATTGTTGCCATATCAGTGTGTATTATGACAATTATAGTTTAGGTAGTTACCAGTTATGTTTTGACATAATTATGCATGCACAGAATGTCATAGAATTTTGCCACCAAAAAAAAAGTTATAGAATTTAAGATAAGAAATAGCTCAAGTGGTTATAGCTTTCTTATCTCATGAGGTTGGGGGTTTGATTCTTATTAACAACTTTATATTTTAGACAAAAGAAAATTGTCATAGAATTTGCTTTCAAAAATTCATTTTGGCATTTATAGTTGTATATGATTCATTGTATATAGTGGTTCTAATTTTCAACAAGTGCTAATCCTTTTTGCCGTCTATTTTAGTCCATACAAAATTCAAAAGTTATACAAAATCTTTTCCTTTTCCGTTGTCACATTTACAATATGAGGAAAAAAATATAATGATATAAATACTTATGTTTGGAAAGTTATAAAGTATACAATGTTAAACATGATAGGAAATCAAATGAATGGATAGATTCAAAATCTTGCATTATCTATTAAACAAACGCTAAAGTGTTTTTCAATTTTCGAAGAATTGCTCAAAATATATATTTTTTTGTAAGAATTTAGGATCTTTTATTAACCATAGTGATATAAAGATAAGAACCTAAAACTCACAAAAGAGTTTACCACTAGAGAAGTAAATCAACTACAACATGCCTAAAGTCTTCTATGTCACAAAAAGAGAAGAATTACATTGAAATAGTCTTACACACACATCATATTTAATCCTATTTACTAGCTTAAAAATAGAACTAGCAACATCACTGAAATTCCGACTATTTCTTTCTATCCAAATGTGATAGATTGCAGCCACTAAAAAGCACTTAAACTTCTTTGTGAACCATGAGTTACCTCTAATGCATCATTTAAATCCATTGAAGGTCCCTCGACAAACCCCAAACTTCCTTGTGAAAATAGCTCCAAACCAGCAAAGTAGCCCAAACAGTCTTTGAATATGAGCATTCACATAACAAATGCTTATGACTTTCAACAGCATTGTTACAGAGAACACATTTGTTTGCCATCTAAAAGCCCCTACTCATAATGTTATCTACTGTGGGAAGATAATTATGCATAACAAAATATATGATCATTAAACATGTACAACATCCCAAATCTGCTTTATCCATGTCTTGATATTATTCAGTTGCCTAAAAATATTGTATACCTCATAAATCTGTAGACCCCCATTCTTAGTCGAAGACTCAAGGAGTTGCTTAGCAAAATGCACAATTCTTGCTATAGAGTTAAACTCATCTCGAACATTTATTATAGCTTTCTAAGTCACTGAACAATTTGTCTTAGAAAGAAAGCTCCAGATATCATTATGATGCGCTCAAAATATTTTGGCTATTTTTAAAAAGGTTAGGAGATTAAGTAAATAAATTTCTTCATCTTGGATTAATTGTATAGAAACCTTAAGATATCCAAGATCTTGCATTAATAATTAAACAAACAATTCACCACTTTGAGGGTTCCAATAATTTGGATCTTAACAAATTCCTTTTGATACAAAACAACCATGAAAGTATGGGATTCAAAAAATCGCTAACAAGAGTATTGATTAATTTTTCTACTAACAATTTATAAAATCCATAGCTCTCGTTCTCACCATCTTTTGGTTTTGTGGATCCATATATCATTCCTATTCCAATTTCCACATAGCTTATTTATTTGGAACATGGAATGGATATACTTGTTGTTGGTCCAACTTGCACTTCAACCTATTCTAGCTCTATTCCTATCCATAAGTCAATTGATTTTAGCGACTCACTCCTTGTGTAACTCCCTTTTTCGTCTAAATCCTAATATATTTCAAACTTGAACCTCTCATGAGTGAATTCGTACAACTAACAATACTACTATAGAGTATCGATACTTTATCCCTTTACATTGTTCCTTGTTTAGTATTATTAATGGCCAAATTATAATTAGTTAAATTTAAGTTGCATAACAGAATCTAAGATAAAACAAATACTTTTAGTCTGAATTTAATTTGTGATTCGAATACTAGTCATGAAGTGATTTTGCATACACGGGCTCGATAATTTGAAGGGGTCTGTGGGGTGGAGTCGATCTCTGACAGTAGCGCTGGTTTGTGGGGCATAATTTATACTTCATTTCATTTACTGCACTCGTCAAAATAATGAATTTTTGGATCCTGGGATGAGATTTTTTATCTTTCACAAACCTATCTAATTGTACTTGTTCATTGCATCTTCTGTGACCAGGGCTTACGTTGCTATAATTATTTTGATATCTTATACTCCCTCTTTTTCCACCAATTCTTTACATTTGACTTTTGACATTATTTGAGATTATACGTTGACCGTTAATAAATCAAAAAATATA
>CAAKMY010117738.1:0-29703 GCA_901111285.1 Corrigiola litoralis | reverse complement strand
GGTTGAGTGGTGAGGAAGGGTTAAGATTTTTTTTTTTAAATCTTTATTATCCATGTGACATTTTTCTAGTGGTTTGGTCTTGTTTAATCTTGTAAGTTAAAGAAGTAGACTCTTTCATTACAAAATTAACAGAAAGTTCACGGAAATTCAACGTCAACATAAATTAGGTACCTTAAATGGAATTACGCATCACTGTCGGGCACCCTAAATGGAAATACCTAAATGACGGGTACCCAAAGTGGAATTTCGCTATACGTTAGGTACCCAAAATGGAAATTTTCTTACTATGAAAGTGTATCAATTAAGATGGTTGAGTAAGTTATAAACTCATAATTACAACGTGGTTCAAATTACGTCTATATCAGTCTTAATATTTGTAATAGATATGGCTAACGAATCGTTCAGGTTTAAACGGGTCAGGATATTTTGAATTTAACTCAATCTATTTGTGTATGTTTGTCGAATTGCGTCACTTATTATGCAACTAGGGTGAAACCCAACATTAATGCAATTTTACTTTTTAGATGTGAATTAGTGTTCAGGTATTGCAAAAGTTGTACGTGATTAGATCGTATTGGGGTTAGTCGTTATAATAGATGGGTCATGCGTGTCGGAATCGTGTTTCATACTTCAAACTATAACCTCACACTACACATATCAGTCTTCACATTTGTTATAGAGCTAGCAAACGAGTTGTGTTGTCTTAGTTGGCGTGTCGACTATTAATGGGTTAGTACTTTATGAACCCTAACTCGACTCATTAAACTTTCTTGTCGGATTCGTGTGAACTCAATTACTTAAATAGGTTGAAAACCATTGACCAACCCTAACTCGTAAATTTCGTTTTGGATTGTAGGATTGTGTCACTTGTTGGACAATTAGAGCGAAATCAAACATTATTGAGTAAAAATATCTTTATGTGTGCCAAATTTATCTTATATATTGGACATACTACATACATAAAGAAGTTCTAAAAAATTCATAAAATTCCGAAAATTAAACAAAAAACACCAAAAATGAAAGGTTACCGAAAACACATGAGTTCAATTTAGTTCCGTTTCAGTCCAAACGAACATGCCTACCAAACACAACAAGCACACTCTTTCCCATCACCTCCCTCATTTGTTAAACAACTCACTATACTCATAAACATTTTGATCGATAGATAAGGGCTTATTCTACCTTAATCAGAACTTTACAAGTTTGAGATCATGACAATACAACAATGTTAAAACTCAATATCCATAATCGAGAGTTTTACGTCCTAATAATTATACTCGTCTCAAACCCGGACCGTAAGAACCAATAGTAAAAAAAGTATTCAACCCACTAAGTCGAAAAAATTAAGTTCATTTTAGTTCATCCAAGATTACTTAAATTCAGTTCGGTTCAGTTCAGCGAAGAAGCCCCATTAGGCCATTACCATCCCCTCCTCAGTCCTCACCCAAGCACAAAAACCCCACTCTTGAGAGACATTATATTGTTGAGCAGAGCAAAAATGAAGATGGCAGCGAGCCTACTGAAGCGCCCAACCCAGGCCCTGAACTCATGCCTGCAACAATGGCGGGGGATAAGAGTGAAGGTGAAGAACGGGAACATAGACCAAGCGCTGCAAGTCATGCAGAGGAAGATGCAGACCAGCGGTGTCGAACGCCTCATCAAGCGCCACGAGACTCACCATGTTAAGAACTCCGAGAAGCGGGTGCTCGCGGCTAAGGCTCTCGAGCGCAGGATTCACTCCCAGGACCTCGCTCGGAAGCTCAAGTCCATCCTCACCAAGAAAGTCAGGTTATTTACTTACTTTTGAGAAGATTAATGTTGAGTTTTGTGAGTTGGGTTTGCTTTTCTGTTGGTTGATTTTATGTGGGTTTGTGGTAGTTTTGTGTGATTGTGTTGAAAGTGGATGCTTCAATGACAATTGAATTGTTAATGCGGTTGTTTGGTAGTTTTCTACCCAACTCCTTATTCAAAGATGTATCTTTATGAGTTGGGTTTGTTTTTGTTGTTGTTTGGTTTTGTGTAAATTTGTGGTGTTTTGTGTGATCATGTTGAAAATTGATGTTTTTTTTGGTGCTTCTCTCGATTTTGAGCCTAAAGTTTGGATTTGTGAGTTGAGTTTGTGTTCTTGTTGTGTGATTTGATGTGGGTTTGTGGTGTCTTTCGTGACCATGTTGAAAATTGATGATTTTTTGGGGCACTTTTCTCAATTTTGAGCCAAAAGTTTCATTTTATGAGTTGAGTTTGGTTTCGTGTTTTTTAATTTTTAAGGGGTTTTGTGATATTTGGTGTGATTATGTTGAAAGATGATAATTTTTATGGCAATTGTGTTGTTAATGCTATTGTTTGCTAGTTTTCTACCTCCATTTTACTTGGGGCTCGTTTGTTACTTGTTAGGGAGGGCATAATGTAGTCACCAATTCACCATTACATCCCACTTAGCACAAAAAGAGGGGAATTAGGGGAAAGGGGAATTATATTATTGAAGGAGACGTGGTTGAAGAAAATTAGGCTATTGTGAGGATCTTGGACCTTAGGTTAGCTTTGTGCTGATATTGGGTCATAATTGTGATCACTTAGAAAGTTGATGCCTTTGTGCAAATTTGGAAGAAATTGAACTTCTGGTTTGGTACCATGGGAGTATGAGAACATGGTATTGTGGCTATAAGTATAGTGTCTGACATTAGAAGTCCCAAATCTGACATTTTCGGCGTTGTTCCTGTTTAGCTGCTTGCCATTATGTTGTTTCTTGCACATGGCCTGTGCAGTTATTCCAGTTAGGTTGAATGCTTTTTAATATGTTTTCTGACAGAGAAATCAGTGATAAATGTAACATGAACTGTTTGTACTTCACAAGCTCACAGCAGTGTTTTTGTTACAAAATGGGGAGGGGAAGAGCTGGGGGGGGGGGGGTTGTCCAATGTGCCATTTTCATTGTGAAAGAATGTAATTTTGGTTCTGGAAGTATTCAACATTGATTCTCTTCGAAGTTCAAGTTTGAATTTTGAGACTTCTGGTTATTAAGGAGAGATTTGGAGTCCTCTTAATCCTTTTCCCCTCCTTAGTATCAATTTTTAGCCAAATGAGTGATTTTAATCTCTCTTTCTCTCCTTCCCTTTCCCTTCAAACTCGTCCACCCAAACACACTGTAGTTCTGTTCTGATTAGTTGTTTTTTAGCTCTGTGTAGTACATTTTTTTAAAAACATAAGGTATATCACCACTGAAAAATGGTTGTTTTGCTGCCGGAAAATCATTGTTGTTTAGGGCTTTCAGCTTCTTGTATTTTTCTACTACTTGATATGTTGCAACCTTTCAAGTTTTACTTTTCGTCCTTCTGAGTATCCATCACAATAACCAATTTGACTATTGCCCTCATGCAATGGTTGTGATTTATCAACCTTATTGTTATTTGTTTTCTAAGATCGATTAAAATTGACATAATTAGAGTTATTCTTGCCGTATTATTGACCATAGTGTGTAACACCCCTGAATTTTCGACTAATTAAATTCGAATATCCAAGATTATTATTCTATTTATAAAATACTATTTAAATACGGGGTATTACATGGTGGTTCAAGCTGTAAGAGACTTTATTATACCAATGAGACATTGGCCAGGAGCTAAGCATACATTGTAAGTACACCAGACCCAATTTCATTCTGAAAGTAGGTGGGACAAACTTTAAATATTGACAAATTATTGAAGATATATTTGCTTAGTATTTAAATTAAAGTCAAAACTTTTTCCGAAACAAATAAGATATAATAGATTGGAATCATTAAGAGTAAAAAAAACACAATATACAATACATACTATATAAGCATGGGGAAGACACGACTTCTCTTCTTTCTTCCCTAATTACTTAGCTTCCCTTTTTACTGTGATGGCAAAACTCAATGGTAGACGCTGAAAAGGGTAGAAACTGATAGCCATTAGCATGAAAGAATCTACAATAACCCTAAATTGACGCAGTAGCTATTTAATTGCATCTTGTTTGCGCAACCTGCAAAAGCCAAAAGCCAAAAGCCAAAGTTACAATATAGGCATTTACATTTCATATATTTGGAAATAGGAAGGATAGGGCAGCAACTCGGTTAGATGAGAATTGTGTTATATGCTGACGATTGTTACCTGAGTTGTCAAAACCAGCAAAAAGGGGTGACTCTGCATCAAGGTTCTAGTGTCCATAGCCCTTTCAGCAGACATATTTTCATTTTTTACCTTTCTCTATCTTCTCTTTTTTCTTTCTTGCTGCTCCCACTTATACCTAACACAAATTGTCTAATTCCTCAGCTTTGAGAAAAGGCAAATGCCCTATGTAAGTAAATAACTCGAAAAGATAGTGACATCTGACTACTTCAATTCAAGCCTGTTTGGTTGTTTAGTTTCAACTCCGCCTGCCCCTTGAGATGGAAAAAAGAGTAATTTGTGAGTTGTTTCTGAAAGCTCTTAAGGTAGCCATCTTAGTGCCAAGTTACCATTTTCTCATTCCTTCCTTTCTCCTGTCAGTCGAATTTTAAAGTATAAATACATCGAGACTGAGAATTCCTAGCCAGTGTCCTACCATTCTGAATACTTACGATTTGCCACGTGATTATCATGCAAATCAATTTAGAGCAATGACACAACACGTTCACACACAGACACCATTAAAAAAAAAAGCACCCCAAGGAAGAAAAAAGAGATGGGGAGTATTTAGGAAAATTAATTATACCTGCTGCATGGTGCTAGTGGGATAGGACATTTATATTGGCAATTTGGCATAACTAGAAAGTGGACCTTCTGTTTGGATATCTAGTCATGACTTGTTTCTCATATTTAAAGAAACCTTTTATGTTGTCATTGCACCACTTAGAGATCAAAATTTCAAAATTAAAAACTCAGGGTCATGCATTATTTGACTGAGTTCTTGAGTGCGAGAGTGAGGCTTAGTGTACCTTGTACTATTATTGAATTGCTTACCTCATAATGTAGTAATCTTTTGTAGGGGGATCAAAGCCAAATCAAACCAGTAATGTAGTGGTGCAAAACTACTGTATTCGAACTCTTTGCTGGGTGTATATGTGTGTGAAGAGATCGTTGATGTTAGATGTTGTAGAAAGAGAAGCCAAAAAGGGGTTAGGTAATTGAGTAGACTATATTTTGGGTAGAAAAGTCATTGAAAGCTGTTGATTGTTGTTGCTAATAATATGAAACTTATCATTTCTATTCTGTGACTGGAGAGTAGAAAGTGAAGTGAAATTTGTTAGTTGCATTTTTATATGGGTGAAGGGGCTTTCTGAAGGGTAGGAGGGCATCCCTGGTAATATCAAGGGGTGCTGAGCTTGTTTTCTGAACATAATTTGTGTTCTACTCCGTAGTATATAACTAGTCTGCACAGGATAGGTCTGGGGTTCTAAGTTCCACGTCTTGACCTTGCCTAATGCTAGTGTCCCTTTGAATGGGGACCATTACGCAAATTAAGGGTCTTTGATGGACCGGCCCCTTGCCCCTTGGCTCCATATTAGATCTTAGTTTCGTGTACATGGGACAGCTTTACACACTACAGTATCAAAAAGCCTATTGGTGAACCACAGGCATCTTATCTGCTAGGTTGATCATGCCACGAGGCATGGTAGATGTCTCAGTGGCTTTGTTGTGTACAATCGTGTTCAGCTTCTCTATATATGTGGACCAGACTGGGCCTTGTACTCTTGTAGATCTGCTTGACTGTGTCCTTACAAGTCAGTGCACCTTAGTTACCTTTTGAACTTGTGTGTCTTGTAGATCTGATTTTTAAACGACGGAACTCCGAGGCTTTCTCAAGCATATGTCATCTTTAAAAATTACCTCTGAAGACGAGTTACTTATTTGGTGTCTTTATGGGCCAATGCAGCAGGATTTTTTAGGGATGCTATGTGACAGAAATATCAGTGCAACTTTCAGTTTGCCTACTTGGAGGGTTTCTTATCCTCCTCCTTTGTACTGTTTCTGATTTTTGATACAATTTTTTCCCATTGTACAATGTGGATGAAACCTTTGCTGGATACCGTGAACTTGCCCTGAGCTAGCTTGATTTTCTGCTTCTTTGTGTCACCCTAATAGTTATACATATGTAGTAAATGTGGATGCTTACTGATGGCCTTTTTGTGGAACATTGACAGGGGTCTATAACTGTGGTCTGGGAGGATGCGGCAGCAGCTTCATCACGATATATGTCTGCTGAACTCATTTATTCATGGACTTTCTCCTGTCACTGAACAAGTTACACAACAGTTGCTGGTTCTTGAAAGTTGTTATTTTTTCAGGCGCATACAAACAAGAAACTAGCTGTTTTCCTAGATTTTGCGATGTTTAAATTTTCTCATAGATAGCCTTTTCCTATTTGAAAGTTATTAGTACTATTTGTCCATTGTTCAAGTGCGTTATACTTCTATTTATCCAAGTAATAATGCAAGGCCTCAAGTGCGTACATCTGCAGGCCAGGTGACAAAGAGGAATTTGAGCCTCACAGTTACGAAGCAACTGTGTTTGCTGGCTCCTGGCTGCATCATCTTGTAGCTCCGCTTGTAAAATCTGGTTCACGTTGCCAGTGATTACTGAGCAGGGCTTTCTCGAGGACATTGTATAAGAACACACCATTAACCTTCTAATATGGTGCTATGCATCAAGTTTTTCATGACCGGTCACAACCAATCTGTCTAGAACAACTCAGAAATGCAATCTTTGCCCCTATGTTGTTGTTGGCTTTCGCTTTTGCAGAAGTAGATCTAGCTTATTGGACCTAATAATGGTAGCTGTGCTACACTTTATCATGCTCTTTGGCAATCCATGATAACATGCTCTTTGTTAGTATAAATCCTGAACTGAGAATGTCAATTTAGTTTGAGTAGCACCACTGAAAATTGTGATTTAAAGTAGAATCGGTAAAGATTTTCCTTTTGTTTGGATAGGGGATCGAAGTTGGATTACTCATGAAACATTTTACCAGAAGAAACGATGCATCATGCATGTCATTGAGGTTTTCTGTGAAATTTTACTAGATTGTCAATTCAACTGCCAAGTAAAAGTTGTAATCGATGATTTTACTATATATGCAACAAAATTATGTCACTTTAATAAAATGAAGTAACAAACTATTTTCTTGTTAATTAAATAAAAAAAAAATCATGACAAACTTCTCCAACGATTGACATATACATTTGACATATTACCGCAAAAGATTTATTAAGCGTCAACTTCAATACTTCGCTTATCACAAAAGTAGTAATATATGCCCCAAAACTCTACTATTATGTGTAAATAAACCCCCTAACTTTTATTTGAGGCAAATTAGCTACACAAGTCACAATCAATACAATTAGCAATTTTTCAGTTACTTTTTCATTGGAAAAAGGTGACGTGGCACTGGTAAACTAATACTCCATATAAAATGTATTTTAAATAAAATTAGTATTCATACACATCTAAATATGTATAATTATACACCATTAATAAGAACTAATTGGGCGTACAAAAGCATGAATAAGAACTGAATAAATAATAAGAAGATTTCTATCTAACATAAAAATACTTATTATTCTCATATTTTAAGGAAACTCCGCCAGTGAATATCTATGCATTGCCTGTTCGAAGTCCGGATGAAGGAGGAGGGTTGCGGTAGGCATGTGACGGTCACCGTAAAACAAGTCACATCTTATTGACATGAATCGGAAAATGAATATCGCTGGAGCTCTCTCCCTTTCTCTCACCCTTTCCCTCTCTTCTTCTTGTGTTATTCAACGAGTCCTTTTACTGGTTCATGTTAGCCGATCCCAATTATTTTGGAATTAAGGATTATTTATTGTATTCTTATATTTAAGCAGAATATTCTAAAAGTTACGGAGTATATCATTAACTTCATAATAAATCACTTTCATAAACACAAAAAGACTGTCATAAAATGTGAGAAGCGAGTAATTTTTGATGAGTACTGAACTGTGAACTGTCTAGTCCAAACCACAAAGAGACAAAAAGCAGAGTTAAAGGGTTTAAGTGTTTAACAGTAGAAAGTAGAAAACCCAACTCAAGTTCACTTTAACACTTTGCTCACTCTCTCTCAATCTGCCAAACTCACTTACCCTTTTCCTCGATGGAGGAGTTAGAACAATCAAAGCAAAGAATCCGTCTTTCATTTGATGACAACATCCTTAAAAAATCCCAGATTGAAGATGGTCTTACACAATCATGGGTCCTACTTAAACCCCACTTTGAGACCATATCTGATGTTGTGTCTTATTTGCTTCACTCCTTTGACCTGCATGACTCTTGTCCTAATGGCATCATCCTCGCTGTAAATTTCATACTTTTGCTTAAATGATTATGTTTTTGGTCTTGCATGGTTTGGTTTGTTGATTATTTTGGTGTTTTGGTTGTAAAGGTTGAATCTTTTTGTTGTTGGTAGTTTTGTTTGATGATTGTGAGTTGAAATTTTGTAGCTTTGTGTATTGTTTGGTTTAAATTAGACAGTTTAATTTTGTCTCAAAGTGGTTAATTTGGTTTAATTTCAGCCAATAAAGTGACCATTGTAGCTCAAACAAGACTTTTTATTATAAGTGTGTGATGGATTGGTCTTGCATGGTTTGGATGTTTTGGTTGTAAAGGTTGAATCTTTTTGGTGTTGGACTGTTGGTAGTTTGGTTTGGTGATTGTGAGTTGAAAGTTTGTCGCTTTGTGTTTTGTTTGGTGTTTTATTAATGTACAAGTTGTTGAATGAGACGGTTTAATTTCGTGTCAAATTGAATTGAAGTGGTCACTTTTTGTTACACTGTAATAGAAGTGATCGCTGTACGCCAAAAAGTGACCATTGTAGCTCATACAAGACTTTTTATTATAAATGTGGGATGGATTGGTGGTGTTGCTTGTGAGTGGGGATGGAGTTATGGGTAGGTTGGCTCGGCCCGGGTTGCATGTTGGGTGAGTTGATTTGGGGTCATGGAGAAAACCCAGCTTTTGTTTTGTCTGTGGTTGTTGTGGTTGTTGCTGAATTTCAGAATTTTGCTTTTGTTCAGTTTGATTTGAGGTAGAAAAGTGAATAAAGAATGTTGTGAATGTTATGTTGTACAATTTGTTTACGCTCTTACTGGCTAGCTATTTGTGTTTTTAGTTCTTTTTCCCATTTTTCATGTGGTGGGTGGATGTTGTTGTTTGGATGGGTGAATGTGTGCGAGCATGCGTAGGTTATGTTAGGTGGAATGATAAGGGAGGGAGGAGAAGGTGGGTGAGGTGGTGGTTTGAGTGTGGGGTTGGGGAGGGAGGAAGGAAAGTTTAATATATGGTAGAGTGGTGAAATATGGAACATTGTGAATGTTTAGTTGTAGAATGTTTCTCACTTTTATTGGTTAGCTATGATAGTTATAGTGTTTCTAGTTCATTTGCCGATTTTCATGTGGTGGGTGGAGGTTAAGTTGTTGTTGGATGAGTGACATCAGACGAGTGACATAGGCTATGTTACTGAGTGGAGACGATGAGGGGTGAGAGAAAGAGGGGGAGGGGGGGGGGGGTTGAGCTTGAATGTGACTATCATCTAAGTTGAGCTGGACTTATCGGTGAGTATATGTGCTATGATAGATGAATGCCAAGTATGTATACATTAGAAAATTCGAATGTGGCTGATTAAGGTATGAATGGTGATGATTGGATGTAATGGGCTTATGCGTGAAAATATCGAAGTAGACCCTCTTTAGAACAGCCATGTAGTTGTGGATGTGTGAGATAGTGTCTTCCATACACAAGATTGTTTTACTGCTACTAATGGTGACTTTGCAATATGTTCTTTGCAGCTATAGGTAATGGTACAGCTAAATACGAACTATGATGTTCATGTTAACATTTATGATTTATCAGTGTCTATATGTGTCTGTTCTGTGGTTCCTTAGATACACCACTTAGCAAATCTTATTTTCTTGCAGATGGATGGTTTTGTTTTGCCACCGTTTGAGTCAATTACCATTTTGAAGGATAATGATCTGATAAGGTAAGTTTGAAGCTGTCTCTTCATCTTTTGGATGTAATGTAACATGGAAAAATGTAAAAAGTACTCTTCTTCTGAGATTTGATAGATTTCAACTGCATTTCAATTTTCTTCTTTGATCAGAGTGAAGAGAAGCGAGATAAAATTGCTTGATGCTAACAAGGCGACTGGAGATGCAAAGCTTTATGTTGAAGATAAGATAGTAGAGTACCAACTTTTACCTTCAGATGTCAAGCTTCTTGCTAATGAGGAGTTTCGTGAAGAGAATGGAGGTTACCAAAGTGACACTATCGATGACAAAGATGACGCGGAGGAGACCACATTGCCTGTGCCAAATGTTCCTAATGGAGTTGTAACTTCCAAGAAGAGAAAAGCATCCAACAAAGTTCAGAGCTCAAAGTATGTTTTGGCGACTCTTTGATCATTCCTAAAATATCATCAATCTACTTTATCCTTTTGTATACCTGCAATATTTGACGAGTCAATGCTGTTGAGATTTTGTTCTCTGAGCCATAATGGCCACTCAGCTGATGCTCTGATTGTGGGTAATATAATTTATAGGAAAACAGCACTTTTTTGATTTAAATGGTGTTAAATTGAACTTGCTCTATAGTAGTGTAGGGGTTGATATATGGCAGAAACTCTAGGAGCTGCTAAAGTTATTTTGAATTTGTTAAGGGTTTCAGCAAACAATTTATAGCATACGAAGATTTTTGTAATTGAATCAAGTAAAAGTATGCCAGATATTCTTCTCAAATGATGTTTTGTCAACTGTTTTTTTGAACATACTGCATCTATGTATATATTTGTTCTTGACATGTCAGACACGAAATATACTGTGCAATTAGTAACTTTTTTGTTTAATCTCTGTATACTAACATAGCTATGTACGCTCCTATTTAAAGCTCCTCATATGCTACTAATTCTGGGGCCTTCGTATCGATTCTGTTGTGGATTGTGGACGATATAGCTATTAAGCTCGAACTCTTTGGGTACTGGACACTGAGTCCGAGCAACATACCAATATAGTATCCCTTTGGGCATCTGTTTCGCTTTTAGCCATGTCATTTTTGTAAAGACTTGTTTTGTCTGTGTGAATGCTTGTAACTTTTGGTAAAGCCTTACTGGGTTTTAGTTTGAAGGGTGGAATTGTTTTATTGGTTTCACTAAGTATGATGTTTAATATGCAGAAGTATTTTTATGTCATTTTCTACCTCTTTTGCCAGTGCAAATGCTTGTATCTTCAAAGTGAGCTTGATTTTGGAGTTGGTGGAACTGTGTTGCTGCTGAATATTTTAGTTTCTAAGATTATTGGAAAATTATTTGTGTGTTTTATTGACAAATGGCATTGTTAGTTCTATTTTCTTCCTAACACATATGCTGCTTTGTTATCATATCAGGAATCTGCATTAATGTATGGTGCCTTTTTATTATACACATTCTATGTTGCTATGTCCTTTTCTGATTTTCCAAAGATCCAGATTTAATTAATTTTGCTTTTTTGCTTTTATTACAGGAAAAAGAGAAAGCGCCAGATATCACCTGAAACTGGCCAGAGGAAGCATGTTCATCACTCTGAGCATATCATAACCCCACTGAAGAAAAGAAAGCATGAGCACAAGAGTATACAAGATGCCGTGTCTGGTCCTGATGCCACTGAAAAGTGCATGAACTTGTTGGAGACAAATTCAAATTCTGTGTAGGGCTTGATTTCCTTCCATTCTTTTATCAGCTTTTGTCATGCATTGCTGGAAGTAATAGGAAGAGTGTGCTGGCCTCCACTATGGCTGTCATTGTTAATTGTTTCTGGTAGAAACTAGTGTTAGACGTCCTTAGAGCTCTCAAAGGCATCTGTTGTTTTAGTAGATCAAAAAGATGCTTATTACTTTTTGCTTAATAAGCTAGCTATTAGGCACTCCTATACGAGGAGCATATCTCTGGCATACTGTCTTTCCCTTCGAGTCTTTGCAGGGTTTTGGGTAACAGCCTCTAGAACCACCTTTGGTGGGATCTGTACTGGGTTATTGTTGTATCAGACAAAAAGTCTGACAATGTTGAGTAGGCAGTCACTGTAAGAATGGTCTTCTGCATGAATTAGATTAAGGTCATCTGTCTTCAGGATCCCCTGCCCTCTTTAATAGCTTTCGTCCTCCTTTTTACCACCTAGAACCTCTATCAGTTTGAGTTATTCGTTTTGGGTAGGAGTTAGGACCAAGGGAAAGTAACTAACAAAGAGAAGTAGAGGTTCTTAGTTCAATCTCCCCCGGCCGCTGCCATCTGTGTCCCATCTCACTCAATGACATCTCTCTCTCTCTCCACCAAGAAGATGGGGAATCACACCATGGTTCAGTAGACCTGGCCTTTGACTGGTTGATTTGACCACCAAAGTTTGGAACCTCAGTTTTAAGTGGAATAAGTTTAAGTTCAGAAAGGAAAGTATTCAATGCCTCCTTTCCTTCACAAAGGGGCCTATGAGATGTTTTAATAACAAGCTATTTGGAAGCTCTTATGGAAATAAAGTAACAAGAGAGATTTTGCTTGTACCATATAATGAAGAACGGTAGATCGATTTTGTGTTCTTCATATGCCCTGGGAACATCTTGGACATGTTTTCTTATATGCATTGTTTGTACTCTATTGGGGAAAGGCGTCCATAGAAACCAAGTTGTCTTACGTGGACAGCTATATTGTCTTTGAGAACTAGTGTTACGTATTTGCGTATTTTTTTATATCCCTATTCCCTACATACTTTTAATTTAGATGAAAATTGAAAGGAGCATATGTGATGCGATATGTGATGATGGGTGCTGTTGAGATACTTATACCATGATTTTGTGAAGTGACTTTTTAGCATCTGTGGATGATTGTTTTTGTCGAATACATCTTCAACTGTCTTTCTAGTTTGATACATGTTTTCATGGTTTCAGAGTGAAAGTGGCTGTTACATGTATCATACATACTCATGGAATATCAATCCAAATTGAACATCTCTCACCAGTGCTAGATTTAGGTTTACCCAACAAAGACCTTTGGCTGCTAATTTTCGAAAAGACTCTGATGAGTTAGAGTTGGTTATGGGGTTGAATTGGATACTGGGATGGGCTATAGTAACTCCCATATCTTTTCTCATCGTCTCTTTTTGCCCCTTGATATTACTATAGTATCTGATTGCTTGTTGAGGGAGAGCAACAACACTCTTGTACTTTCCGTTCTAGAGCTGCTAACAAAGGATGTACTTATGCCATCCATTCCCTCACAGCCAATAAGTATTTGAAAAGCAGAATTCTACGTAGGGTAAAGACGCTTTTGTTAGGATCTAGATGGACTCAGTATTGATGACAGGTAGAAAGTCAAGAATGTCAATTTCAACTAGACAGGAAGTGATGTGTACGAGGTGTGGTAAAATCTGGGTGACACCTTTTCTTGTATTGTGTGACACTGACTATATGGTTGCAAATTTCTTTTATTGCACCAAGGCTATCTTCATTATCATTGTCATACTGTACTAGCTGTAGTTTTTGGAGGGTCTTCTCTTGGTTTGGTGCTGAATGACCAGCTACCTTATACGTTGTGTAGTTAAGAGTATTATTGATTCTCTTCCTATAAATTTACGTACACTAATGAGGTTCACAACAGCAACAACAACAATCGCCCCTGAGTATGGATGCAGCTGTGCGGTATATAATTTTTGATTTTGAAAAGCAAAAGTCTTGAATTGAAATGCTTGCTGTTTTTCTATTCTCTTGCCTTTAATCACTCTTCGTAAGTGATGCTACGAATGTTGTCTTTTGGGCTCTTATTTGGAGTTATAACTTAAAAGAATTTTGATTGAAGAACACTCATATTTGTTTCTTCACTGCTGGATTTCCAGTTTACATGTATTGTCCTTTACCAAACTGCCGACAAATATCTAAGTATCTTTATTTTTAATTACCTTTATTCTGGGCATTGCCTGTGCTGGTGTGGCAGTCTTTTTTCTTTAGGGACTCATAAAATGTTTTTTGTAATGTGCCTTTTTGTTATCTTGGTGCAGTGAACTTGAGGAGAACAAGGAAAAGACTGTACAAGCAACTGGTGTGACTCATAAAATGAAGAAGGTATACCATAACTGACCTGTTAGGTATCCTGTTGTAAGGACCGGTTTTGACACCCAAGATGTTACAACCTTACTTTAAAAACCCAAATTGCCTATTGTGGTATCGTCTAGGATACTTCTCAGATTGGATTTTTGGTATAACGTCTGGGTGATTCTTCTTGACGGGTTAAGTAACAATTTTTCACTTCCTATGTGGTTGAAAGCTTGAAATTCAGTGTTGGATCAGAGTAGAGCTTGACATCTAGTTACAGATTCTGCCTTACTTTTGGAAGACGTGGAAAATGTTCTATATTCAGCATTTTTTGGCAAATAAGATAAGGAAATTTGTGTACGTCAATATATGATATTGGTTACTTTCTGTTTTCTTGCTGTCTGATTGTTGACTACTCGTATTTGCTACCTTTGGACTTCAATCTTTCTTGTAATAATCCTCAGTGCTCATTGACTTTGTTTATACTTGATAATTTGTTATAGTTTATTTTGATTGGCTGCTTTCACCATTGGTTGAGTCTAGTTAGATATTCATATTTCCTTTTTTAGATTATTATGATAATGAGGACCGATTATGAGGTTTTGCTCAAGTACTTGGCCCTACCTGGCTTTCACCAGTTGCTAAATGTCTGAATTTGTAGTTGGAAAAATTTAACAAAGTTACTCTTACGTATGTTGTAATAGTTTACCGGTACTGTAACTTGTCTAATTCCATTGAGGTATAATAAACTTAAGGAAACAAGTTTACTTAGGTACCAGGAGCTTGGTTTTGTTGGTTCATAAAACAAATGTCATGGTGCCTAAGTGAAGCGTCTCTCCAAAGTTCATGGTACCTTTAAAAGTATTACGCCGTATGTGAAGGTACCTAAGCGGGAAATTTCCTTGCCAGTTTGTGTTGTCTGTCTGTTCTGTTGGCATTATGTTTTTATATGATATCCCCATAAAGCAATTCAATTATATGCTTCTGGTATTTATTATAGTTAATGTTTTCTTATTTTCCTAGGCAAGTAGAAGTTCTAGGCGTAAGAGGTTAAAGAGGATTTATAAAAAGCAACAACGTGATGAATTTAGAGTGGATGAGGTACGAAATTAATTGGGTTGTTCCAGCTGTAATATTTTGCATCAAGCAGTCTAATATGCCACTTACGCAGAAACTTAAAATATATTTACCTAGTGAAAACATTTCGTATTTCTATTGCAGGAGCGTAAGAGACAACAGCCACTGAAAGATCTGAGTGCAGATTCAGGATCTAAAAATGATGAGGCTACAAAGATCATTGAGCAAGCTTATGAACTTAGTGATGCAGAGGGTGACCTTGTCGCCATTGAAATTCGACCTGGACATAAACGCTTTATACCTTCTGGAAAAGGTCCCGCAACTGCTGTCTTTGCTTTTCCAAAATGCTATCTCGTAATGCGTGAATGCAGTACTCTTTTGTATAATATGTGGTGTCCTTTTTCACAAATAAAACACTTAGATGTCTAGGATAAGTGGAAGGCTGAGAGCTGTAGAAGAGTACAGCTTATGGTGAACATGACAACTTTGTTTTATTGGCGATAGCGAGTGTCGTTACATTTGTGCAGATAGAATACAGTTCCATGACTCCTTGAGAACCAGCTAGAAGTGGTTTCATCTTTGTGATGAGCATGATAAATTTTGAATGATAGATCCTGAGGTTATTTAAGTGCTGTTAGAGTTTTCTTTTCCTTTTTTTTTTCCTGCGTGTGTGTGTGGGTGGGTGTCTTCCCCTATATATTGATGGACTTGTCAGGGGTTTACTAAAACTGAAAACAACATTTTAAGATGCCCAGACACTGAGTCCTATTATTGGTGGGCATCTGTGTGCTGGGTTCTTATTCTGACCTAGATTAAAGATCTGTGTGCTTTTTTTCCTGGGAGTCAGGCCCTCTACTTGTTTTTCTTTGGTTTACTGTCAACTTGAAGCCTAATTTTACACGATTATAAGCTCTCGATTGGGAAAAAGTGTTTTAGAAGAAGCTTTTTCTTTTCTTTAACTTTTAAAAGCTGAGCCCTTTATCCTTGATGTACATGTACATTGTACCTAAGAGGACTAAGAGCTTTCTGAGATCTGAACAAATGGTCTGAGCTTGCTTTTCCCATCAAGGGTCTCTCTGCTAGTCTAGGGCTCACTCTGGTACTTCTGACCCTCCCTCTACTTCTGATGATGAAAATATACATCAACTTTACCTTTGGTAGGCTTCTTGTGAGAGGCATTGGAGTTTGGTTGATTATATTGTGTAGGAGGTACCCGATGAGAAATTTTGTAGTACAGTAATGTACGACATGTCTGCAGAGCTGTGATCTCATTATTTTTTGGCTCACAAATGTATCCTTTGGTTGCAGCAAAGGATGTTCAACAAATGCTAGAAGCAAATGGCTTGGATGATCAGCAAAATCTAGAAGCAGATGGGTTAGATGCTCACTTATCAAAAGACAGTGCTTGGAAAGAGCAGTCAGACCGAAAGAAGGATTTGAATTTTGATCATTATCAAGCAGCAAAGGTCTGCTATGCAACAGTCTAGTTTCTTGCCTGACTTACAATTCCTTTTTAATTGTTCATCTCTTTTCAGATTACTTTTTGTGTGATTTTTTTTTTTAATATTCTGTTTAGCTTTTCAACTGCTTTTTTTTTTTTATTTTGCTGGTTTGTCTACCTCTTTCCTATTAGCATTTTAAAATGAAGATGATAAATATTGATTCATGTAGCTTCACACCTTATATGTTAGGTTGCAGAGCTTTCTGTTGAGGTCTATTTCTTGGTTGTTTTGAAGTTCTAATCTGTGATCATATATGATTAACCAATTTCCTTTGCTATACTGATGTTGAACTTTCTACTTGGAAAGTTGAAGTTTTGAAAACTTATCTTATGTGTTGGGGTGAAAGGTGAGCAACTGCAACCACTTTGAGCATTATGCTACTCTTAACTCTTTGGCATTGTGAACTCAATAGAAGCATCTGACTACATTGGCTTTAAATTTTAAGGATTACACCCAAAGTATTCATATACTTGAACCTGATGACCATGCACTTGGCTACCACATGATAAATTTGAGAGTCGAAATAGCTGAGATTGAACCTCATCCTCCAATTAAATTCACCTTTACACTGCCTATGGAATCAGTTAATGCCTTTTCCTCATCGTAAGAAAAACCTTCATTTTCTCTATAATCTTGTAATACTTGATATCTAAGGTTGGTATGCTACAACAATAAAGAAAATCTGCTGTTTTCTTCTTTGATTTTTATGGGTTGAGGAGGCCCCTTAGCCCAAAACTTGGGGTTAAAAAGGTTTAAAAAAAAAAAGGGGGGGGGGGGGATGTTTCCACTTTGCACACACCTTCATCCTATCTCCAGCAGATTGGGTATGATCCTAGGATCGTGTGTCTGAGCTAGTGTATGTGGCTTCACTCATTAGTCACTAGCTGGTGTTCAGCAACTTTGCCATTAACAGCCACTCACAACTCACAAGCATGTCTCCGTCGCTTGTGTGGGCTTGGTAATTTGCCAACAATAGTGATCAAGTGAGAGCAAAACCCTTGACAAAGAGGCTCACCAACAAAAAATTAGAAACAGATGAATTGGGTATGGTTGTTCGTTGAACCTCAAGGAGATAGTCCTTGATTCTGCCCAAAACTATATTAAGAGAGTCGGTCCGACTGCATTGTCCTAGTCCCTCCTCAAACATTTGGGCGAAGAGATAGGTGACCTGTTTATACCCAATGCTACTTGATGTGCATGGTTCTCAATTGCATAATTGGTTAATTGTGGTGTTCTTCACAATTTGCAGAGGTGACTATCCCTGTCAAACTTATGTTTACCCCTTTCCCTTCTGAGGGCCGTAGAAAAAGCAAGATAAGTAATTGACATTTTTTTTTGGAAAAGACAGAGGGGAGGGGGGGGGGGGGGTTAATGAGCTGCTCTTACGTGGGTTATGTGGATAACCTACAGATCTTGTCTTTCTATTTTTGTAAATACATCTACAATTTGACAAGTTACAATGACTGTTACAGCTCTGCAAACCATTGCATCAAGCCATCAAATGTTGTTATGCCACCATAGTTTTGCAAGTCATAGTCACTGCACTGCAGAATTATCTAAGAAGTTTGTTGATCAAAAAAAAAAAAAAAAACTAAGAAGTTTGTCTTATACAACAAGTCAGAGCCTTAATCCTTGAAGATTGTCTTATGTAAATTTATAAAGAGACTCAAGGCATGTTGTCTTCACCTTATTTTTACTTATCTTATATTTCTGAACTTTTTTTCTTAAATTTCCTTAGTTTTTCGGAACTTTTCTTATTTTTTTTTTATGAATCATATTGTTTTGATAGCTTATCTTTTCTTATTTTTTTAAGAACTTGTTTTTTTCTTAACTTTCTGAATTTTGCTTTTTTCTTCTTCTGAACTGTAAACTCTTCTTATTTTTTCTAAAAATAAGGTAAGGAGAATAGGTCTTTAGGGCATGTTTTCCTCACTTTATTTTTGCTTATATTAGAGAAAATAAGTAAAGTTCAGATTAGTAAGAAAACCAAGTAAAGTTCATAAAAAGAAGAAAAAATAAGTGAAGTTCACAAAAATAAGTAAAATAAAAAGTGAAGTTGAGCTAGAAAAACAACTTGAATAGAAAAAATAAGTAAAGTTCAAAAACAATCAGGAAAAGTAAGAAAATTTCAGAAAAAATAAGTTAAGATAAGTAAAGATAAGGTGAGGAGAACATGCCCTTAGTCACAGTTAGGTTAAAAGGGTTACTTTTATCAAGATTGTGTGTAGTGACCCCTTCTGAGTCTACTCTCCCTTTTTCCTTTCCATCTAATCTAAAAAGAAAACAGTTATTTCTTCAAGAAAATGCTATGGAGCTTACTACTACATATATATGTCAGAAAAGATATTGGAAAGTGTGAAGTTAATTCTTTTTAAGCGATTCGAAAATTCTCTTTAGCCTTTGTGTAAATAAGCTCTAATATAGCTTCTTAGCAATTACATACTTTTGTTGCCTACAAAACTTTTATTTTACGTCTTCGTCATTTCCAAAGATGTAAAACTGTGTTTCCAACTTAAATCACTTTTGTTGTCTACAAAGCTTTTGATTTACACCTTTGTCATTTCCAATGATGTAAAACAGTGTTTCCAACTTTACCCACTTTTGTTGCCTCATGATGACATACTTCAGGAAACGGCTCATTGGAATGGAATCTCCAATAAAAGGAAAGGTCAGAAATGGGGCCAGGCGACACAGCAAACATCTTCCTGGAAGGCACCAAGAGATTACGACACTCATTCTTCTAATACATGGGGTGGTGGAAAGCAGTCAAACTGCTCCTGGATGGAACCAAGAGCTATTAATGGTTGTTCTTCTAGTAAATGGGATTCCAGAAAACAGCCAGAAGATTTTGCTCATGTGGACTTTGAGAAGCTAGTGCCTCTAATTGACTTGCCACAGGTTTGTCTGGTGTATGTACTCATCTGTGTTCCTGTGCATTACTCTAGTTCTGTTGGCTGCCTGTGTAGAGTTCCTGTCAGTTCAGGTACTCTTACTCCTAATTGAAGTTTCTGATATATTGCACTGTTTTCATCTTTTCAAAAATTAAAACTAATCCCAGGTTTTTATGCATATCTTTGTTTTCAGTTTCATTTGACGTTTATAATACCAATGTTTAGGCTTCATGATTAGTGGTTAGGGGTCTCATTCTTGGGGAAGTCTTTATTTGATAGCTACAGCCTCTATATAATACTTGTTGATAATGATAATGATGTGGAAATTCGAATTTGCTTCTTGAACTTAGAAATACCAATGCTTGTGCATTTGAAATGCTAATACATGATACGGGAGGAGGAATGTCCACCTTTACTTTCTCTTGCTTAAATGAGATGCTTCCACATGGCAGGCTGGGGACATTGTTGCTTATCGTTTGTTGGAGCTGTCATCATCATGGTGCCCAGAGCTGTCATCTTTCCGAGTAAAAACCTACTACCTCTTCAGTGTTTGCCTTATGCTCACGGCACTTCTGTGATAGGTTTTATCAATTACTGAGTCGTGACACATTGCAGATAGGAAAAATTGCATCATTTGAGCCAGAGTCCAACAGGATTATGTTGGTTCCGGTCCCAGGATATCCACTTAGTCTTGTGAAGAAGACCGAGGACACTGATGATGATGCTTCCGGTCAACCTCCTGAATCTTCTGTCTACAATGAAGATGGATCCTTAGAGGTATTAATAATTAATAATGTAGAAAGTTAATTTTTAAATCCTTCTATAGATTTTGGAGCATTATTTATGATGATTTCTTATACAAGTTACCCCCCCCCCCTCCTGAAAAAAAAAAAAAAAAGAAAAGGAAAGGAAAATTGTTGGCTGTAAGTCGATTCATGGCTGAGCTGTTCTGAAACTGTTACATGATATACTGTTTCTACTGTGCATTTGTGTGTGTGTGTGTGTGTGTGTGTGTGTGTGTGTGTGTTGACTAGATTAAGGTTTTTGAATGTTGATTATGTTTGGGGATCTTGCAATGGCAGGCTTGTTTATGTAGATGCGTGTAACAATAGAGAAACTGTTGGTTGAGTATGTTATATGAAGGTTCAATGAATAGTTGCCGAGCAATATTTGTTTGAGAAATGGTGATGAATCTGTAATCAACTTTATGGGGGTCATCCGAAATAGTGGGCAAGTAGTTTGGAAATGGGTTGAAGCATGTGGTATTCCTATATGTTTCCGTTTTTGAAGAAAATTCAAGGGCAGTCAAAGTTTGTCCGCTGTTTGTGTCTTAGTCCATACTTTTGTTCTGCAAATGCTGAAGCATTGAGGTGGTATTGAAACCATTTTAGGCTTCTTACCATAATAGTATCCGTTTAGGCTTAACGATTGATGCACTGTGAATCTTACTTTGGGTGGACGTCTTTATCTTAAAATCAGATGCTATGGTTTTTCCTCGTGGAAATGCTGACATTGTACATTTTTCAGACAGATTTTCCATCTCTTGTCGATGTACGTATTGTGAAGCGTGGTGACCTAACTCAATCAGAAGGTATTAAAACCCCAGCAGCAAATGGCGCCTCAGTCCCTTCAATAGAAGCACAAACTAGAGGCAAGAATGTTGCGTCAGATGTCCCTTCAACAAGCAAGAGTGGCAATGAAGCACATGATAGTAAGAATGTTGCACCAGATGTTAGCAAACAAAAACTGGATACTGCTGCTCCTGGTATGCCTAACAATTTATCTAGTTGATAGATTACCGTTTCTTTTGTATTAATATTAGGTTCATCAAATAGAAAGATTCATCTCAGCTGATGGCATTACCTTTTTTTACAGTGAATGGTAAAAAAGATGTGTGGGAAGAGATAAGCAATGCCTTGTCCGCAAAGAAGGCAGAGCTTCTGAAGGAAGATAGCTGGAACAAGAAAGAGAGTTCATCTAAGCCGTCTTGGTCTTACAGAACCTTAAGAAGCAGTGCGATTGGCCCAACTATGGCTAGGTTAAGAGCACAAAATGGTGTATGAACACCATTACCGTGACCATGAGATTTTTGTTACAATAGAGAAACTGTGGTCACTTAGGTAGCATATATTATTGTTTAATCTTATTATAGGATCCTCAATCATGTGTAGCCTCCTGGCACAGGTCCCGCTGCATGCCTGTTTTTGATGATGTTAGCATTTTGGCTTTTCAAACTTATGTTACAAGCAAAAAGTTCGGCTAACTGAATTGCTGGGATGTTATGTGCGGCTTAATGTTGTATCAAATTTGGATCAGTGACATGTACAGTTAAAACTTTGTGCATCAGCAGAAAACTTGGATGCTTTTTGTGATTAGATTACTCAAATTGATGGAAGTATTATAGTCACTCTTACCCACATTCAGTGTTCATGCAGTATAGATGTTACCAACAATTATAAGATATTTATTTATGGTGTGTTATTCGGCGTCAATGAACATTTAGGAACCAGTGCATTGTTCTGTTTGTTTTCCTACTTTCTGCCAACGTGCATGAGAGTGCCACCACAGGTAAAGATTGTGTGATATATGGTCAGACAAGGGAAAGGCCTGGGTAGCAAACTTTAGACAAACACGAGAAAAGAAAGAGATGACTAATCAGATAGCACGGCTAACCAAGGTACACACATGGGCACCAAAAGCAAAGGCCAAGGCATGACATGGCTAACCAAGGCCAAGGCATGACATGACCAATCAAGGCCATGACGTAGCATGAATTAATGCGCAAATTATATTGTGGACCCATGTAGTGGGAAAAAAGAGGGAAAATTGTGGCAGTTTTTTTTTTTTTTTTTTTTTTTTTGAATTTGCTGATTTCCATTTTTTGCCTACATAAATAAAAAGGACCACATAAAAAGGTAGACATGGGTCCATAGTATAAGAATTGGAATTAATGTGAAGGATTAAGGATGACATGGCTAATTAAGGCTAAGGCACGAGCATCAAAGGCAAAGACATGGGCATCAAAGACAAAGCACAAGACGTGGCCACTAAATACAGAGGTCTAGGCATGGCAATCTTTTGCAAAATGAAAAATTGGCCCTAGTAGATGATTTTAGTAGGCTATAAGACACTCCAAAACCTTATTATTCTGAGTCCGGCTCGGAATTTGATAAAAATTGATAAGAGACCTACTATAAAGACATAATAGCCTATAAGACCTTGAATGAAGGAACCAATAGCTATACATTGAGTTACTTCCCAATATTGATGGGTTATAACAATGGGATATTCGTAAAATTTGAACTACGTGCATAAGCTTAAACTTCAAATACAAGCACTTGTGTGCTATTACTATGATTTACATTGGTATCGCAAATTGGAAAAAAAATCTAGTCCTCATACTATAGTGCTGGCTCTATCATAGTATAAAACATGGAGGTATGTTCTATATACATATTCATGCTCTCTTAACATCGCACAAGCAGAGGAAGGTTTTGGCACTGCCCGGGATGCCCAAACTAGATATGATCCCGTTCCGATAGAGCAGGAGTTTATTGGCCAATAAACAAGTTCAACTTCGAAACTTGCCATCTTCTCCTTTTTGTATGACTGCATGTGGACTTGTGTTTATACACTATATAGTTGTCCACATTGTTTATTTTCTCCAGTGATCTGCAGTGAGCAAACCAATATTAGTTGCCAATTTCATTGCCATGAATAAAGTGCCTTAGGCATGCCAAGAAAGACTAAATCAGTAAAGCAAGCAGTGAGATTCCAGCAACCACATAGGTAGGGGAACAGTGCGGGCTTGGGGCTTGTGAGTAAAACGCCGATGCAGCCCTATTGGTAAGGTTGTTTTCTAATGCTACTATTCCAAGCAAAGCATATTGGACTATAATAGCTTTCCGGTACTGTACTGTACAAGCAGAATTTAGTCAGCAATGTGACAAATTCAAAGTTGTTCTTGTCTAATGCATTCTAGTCCACGGTTGTTGCTAGCAAAGCTGAATATACTCTCTAATCAGTAATCAGCTGGGCCTTTCTCAACCACCCTCAATTAAGTATTGAAAGTCTGCAACTACTCCAATCATGCAGTTGAAAGAACTTTTCAAACATAGTATTTCCAAACAGGAAATAAAAATGGCCGAATCCCACATGAAAACCATGTGGTTTTAATGACCATTGTCAATCATGCAAGATCTATTTATATGACCAGCTTTGTTCATATACGAAACCTAATCAGATGTTTACCACTAGCAATCATCCTTATCAACTTTTTCTTTTGTTTTTACTATGAATAGACGAAATGTGGAATATATGGCCCTCAAGCTACCTTGTGTTTAACTATTCAATTATTCATGATACTATTGCTATACAGATAATCATAACATGACGAAGAAATTGAATAATGAGGTGAAATAACATGAATGAAACTTAAAAATATTTACCTTCATCTCGTATCAGCTAATCACTTTTTACTTCAGCAATATCCTCGTGTCGTAGATCCTTGCAGCCAACATCAATTAGCATCTCATCATCCAAGTTGGAAAGAGAAAAAGAACATGATCTAACAAAGGTTCTGGCAACAGGAGTTGCTTCAGCAATAGGCAGTAACATCAAACTTGGTAGATTACTACCCCGGCGCTCAGCAATGGATGGAGAAATTCCTTTACAAGAAAAACAGAAACTTGCTGACTTCCAATCATCAGTAGGCCCAAAGGCATCTGCACAAGATCTAGAAGACGCTCTCTGAAGCAGACAGTCAGTGTCAAAAGAGGCTGGATTCCTAGTACATAACTGATTAGAGAATTCTAACCCAGAAGGTGAAGGTTGTGAAGATAGGTTTGACAAGTCTGACCAATTGGAAGAAGAAGGTGAAAAGGAAAAAGGGCTGGAATAGTCTGAAGTTGAAGGGGATAGAGGAGACTTGGAATTGAATGTTGGACTGTGGTCTGGATAAGGAGAGAAAGAGTCTGGTGAACTACAGGGACTCGGTGATGGGACGGAAGAATCAGCATGATGAACATACTTTTCCAATCCTTCATAAATACCATCCGCATCAGGCAGAACGGATGCTGGAAAAGTACTTTTGGGGGCTGATTGCATTAAGTTAGCAGTGGGGGAGAGAGGTTCTTCAGCTACATGCGAGAAGTCTGGAATATGTCCAGGTTCATGATTAGATTTTGCAAATTGAACATTCACCTTAGGCAGTGACAGAAAATCCTTTACGATACCATTAGTGAATTTCCACCTCAATCTACCCCATCCATTTTGACGAGCAGGAAGACAAGTTTCAGACGGAGAACCTGACGACGTAAAAGGGGGAACAACCCCTCCAGCAAGAGCCTTGTGGAAGATCTCAAAATCCATATCATAGTCACCAACATTCCTGTCCCCAACCTCAGTCCTTGCTACATTCACATCAACCCTTTCACCACTCACAGATCTGTCTTGAGTCTGCTGTAACACTTCGGAACAATCTCGTAGGACTTCTTCCCTAGAAAGCGTATCCCAAAATTCAGATGGCTCATCACCCTCTTTTATTGTCAAAATAGGACCCTGTGCCTTTTCATATTTTATGACCTGCTGAGCAGCCATCCTTGCGTTATTCAACATTATTGGGCTACAGAACTTCCCATACCAGACATATATCGCCGAAGGAACATGGATCACAAATGCGCCACGAGAGTCGAGACCTCGTATACCAGGATTACTCAACAATTTCGGTACAAGATGAAGGGGATCATATGGCGAATGAGGGGCCATCCTGAACATCCTCAACACAGAACTAGGACTAATAGGCATAGCATGAACTCTCTTTTGACACTGAAGTAACTGGCAAGCAAACCCCATGTTAGGATTAGTCACTCCTCGGGCTCCCTTCACATACTGGAAGGCATCCTCAAAGCTTTGCCCTTCTTTCCACATAAGATATGCAATAACCAGGGAGGTAGAGCGAGACACCCCTTGGCAACAATGGACCAACACCCGCCCACCTTGCTCCCTAACATCCTCAAAGTAATCAAAAACATCATAAAGGATACTCGTTATGTCCTCCGACGGGCTGTCCTGCAGCCAAAGCGTCTTGTACACAAGATCCCCCTTAAAAAACTCGGGGCAAACAAACCCGACACAATTGAGCACATGGGTTATCCCATTCTGCCTCAGAACCTCACGGTTTTTCGCCACTGCTTCACTTCCTAAGTAAATATGCTCCACAATCCTCGAACACTCCTTCTCATAGAATGCAAGCCTATCTTTATTAGACTCAAACTCTCTTCCAGGAACCTCAACTTTCAACCTCTCATTCGATATCACACCCGACCCCCCACATCCAATTCTGCCCCCACCAGGGGTACTAGGCTGCTGAGGCCACACCCCCAAATCATCTGATCCTGCCTTAGGCCACTCCTCAACATTTCGCCTCGAAATTGAAAGGGGTTGCAGGGGTGGCAAGCAAGATCTTGCCTTGTTGGTAGGTTGAGCTCTGGGGTAACAAGGGTTAGGCTTATTAGGTGACCTGTCAGTCCATGAAACTGACCTCAAATATGCTCTCCTACCATTTCCCTGCCTTTCTTCATCATTAGCACCTAACATCTCACTAACCCCCTCCCCCCAATAAAAACCAAAACTTTTCAGACTAACTTACACAAACCCATTGTACTATTCTCCCATACAAAAGAGAACAATTCATGGGTTCAACCATAAATAGCTAAAGATTCAGTCTTTCTCTGAAATTCCTGGGTTCAACCATAAATAGCTAAAGATTGAGTCTTTCTCTAGAAATACTGTAAATTGCCCACCTTTATATTTTTTCTAAACTACAACCTCAGACTAGTATACCTCTTTTGAACAAAATGGTGTGGAAAAATCAAAAGTAAACATGGAAATTCATATAACAGGACCAAGTAAAAGGCTGGAGAAACACTGAAGAAAAAATAATAGTACACTACTGGAAATAACATTAAAGTGTAGACGAAATTGTTGAAGAGAGACTCACTTACTTGCAAACAAGTCTATGAAGAATCTGAAAAAGAAAGAGACGTTTTGGTATTGGTCTATAGGATTGGTTTATTTTATAAGTAGTCAAACATGCAAGAATGGCAAACAAGGACTAGTTCAAGTGGTTGGTAGACGTTACACGTCTTGGATTAGATAAATCGACTTTGTATACGTTAAATTTTGTCAAAGAAAAGGAAAAAGAATCGAAAAAAATATCACAACAAATGCACACAAATGAGGAAAAATATATGTAAGGGTTGGTTTATTTGATAAGTGGTCAAATATAAAAGAATAGTTAACAAGGATTAGTTCAAATGGTTGGTAGACGAATAAATGTCTTGGATTGGTATACTTACCCTTTAGGCGTAAATTTAATCTTAAAAAGGAAAAAGAAAGCAAATGTACACAAATAAGGGAGAATATGTTAAGATTGGTTTATTTTGTAGGTCGTCAAAAATATAAAAAGATTTGTTAAGTGGTTGGTAGACGAGTAAACGTTTTAGATTGGTTAAAATGACCTTTTGTATATGAATTTGTGTAAAGAAAGGAAAAAGAATTAAAAAAATGCAAAACAAGTGTACAAAAATGCGGGAAAATATGTTAAGATTGGTTTATTTTATTAGTCGTCAAATGTATTAGGATTAGTTCAAGTGGTTGATAAACTTATATATACGCCTTGAATGGGATGAGTAGATCATTTGATGTAAATTTTTGTATAATAAACAAGAAAAAGAAAAATGAATGCAAAAACAAATGCACACAAATGAGGAAAAAAATGTTAGTTGCAAAGAAGAGAAGAAGAGCCGTTCAAAGTTCAAAGATGAGAATCTTAGGAGAGTGACAGTGACGTCTATATTTGTTGAAGAAGGTGCTGTATATTGCTGACTGCCAATCTTCCTAGAAATAGAGAGTGCAAGTGTGTAGTTTGATCAAAGAAATGATTATTCATCTTGCCATCTTGGGTACAATTTATTAAAATTTGGAAAAGAAAGTGTACTATTATAGGGAAGTTGGTTGGTTGAAGTAACTAGTTGGTGATAGATAGTTTTGGTCTTTGAACAGAAAGATTGACTGGTCAACTCTTCCAAAATTATCATTCATCTGACTGTACTTTCTGAATGTTGATCCTAACTGAAGCCGCACGTTTATCTCTGTCTGGTCGGAGTTTGGAAGTTTGTATCCACTGCTTTACTAGGGTGTCATTCAGTGATCCAATTCATGCTAAACTCACATGGACCAAATCATCCTCGGGAAAGATGTAGTTAAATATAACTGAATAGAAATGAGCTGAATTAAACTAAGGTAACGTGAACTAAACGAAATTGAGAGTATTTTCGGGTTCCTGAAAGACTGTTATTTTCACTCATTTTTGGTTCGTTCAGTTGAGTAAAATTAGAGGTGCGATTTCTATAGGTGTCAAGTTATAGATCCTCCTAGTAACAATTCTATTAGAAGTTTTGTTTGACACATAGCCTTTTGAGTCGGCAACAGTACGACCAATTGGTATACACAATTTGCAAGTTATTGAGTATATATAGGAGTCATACCGCAACAAAGCTAGCAGTTTCGGGTTCTTTCCTTGCAAAACAAGACTCTCAATTCTTCTTTCTTGAATATTTTATTCCAACTTCAAGCGTGTAATGGAGTATAACAAAGAACATAATATGATTTGGACAAATGTTCACTTAGAAGCCTAGAAGGTTTTGAGGTTTCAAACATAGGTACATAGTGGTTAATCAATCAGTTTGAAGGGTCTTAGTATCCGACTATCCGCGTTGTACTGTCCAACAAAAGGACTAAAACCAATATTCCTCCCTGCCCTTAGATTTTTCAGTGGAGTGGACAACTAATGTCCTTTGTAAATCAAATGGGACAAACTCACTACAATCATGGAGTTCATGATGTTAAAGAGTCTTTATGCACTCATCAAATAAGAAAAGACGACTAAACTGTCAAGTAGTGAAGTTCTAGTATGCATCACATTCGGATGACACGCTGAACTAGAGGCGCATTTCGACATGTAGTGTTATATAGTTTTTGCAAGTGCTAACACATATTTTTATCTAATATAAGTTTGATATTATATATGTACGGTTTATCTCCATTTAAGATGCAAAAACCATAGCCAGCTCGTACATCCTGTGTGTGTGTCCGCACGGGGTGGTTGAGCTTTGAAGTCAAGAAAAGTGGCGAGATATTATAAACTTCCTAAGCTTAGTAGCTTACAATTTACACAAGGCTAATGAAGGTCCCATCTTTCTTCCACTCACCCTTTCATTCTTGTAAATTCCACTCAACCACAATTCTATGGTCCCATACTCCCATGTAGTTCTTATTATGAGACGTTTTATATTATAAATTTTTATTGATTATTTTCAGAATATACGGGGAATAATTATAGTAATTCATTGTAGAGTTACAATAGGCAATATGTTTTTTATTTATTTTGTTTTGTCGGGTCGACTTGGTTCGAAGAATGGCTGGATAAGAGAGAAGAAAAATGAATAGTGTTTTTAAAGTTGGGTTTAGTTTAACATAAATTGCAATGAGTCACTTATATGATTACTTTATTCCGTTTTTTTCGTACAATGATTACTTTATACACTTCATATTATATAATCTACTCTAAAACAAAATTTTGTGCCATGACTTGAAATTTGAAAAAAATTGGTTGGTTGCATATTATAGATTTAAAAATAATAGCTCTTATCATTGGATTTGTCCGTAATACACTTAATTGTATGTGTTGTGAAACAGGTAGTGAAGCAACCAATATGTAAGAATAAAATTCTCATAATAAGCTCCAACATACTCCTAGGGGCACTAGGGGTATGTTTGATCACTTTTGGCACAATTTTAGAAAAATATATAATTATATGAGAGTTTATTTTTTGTGAATTATAGTCCACAAAACCTAGATTTTTGGATCGATTTTTGAATTTCCGGAAAATGTTCCGAGAGTGACCCAAGCATACTCTTAAGGTATGCTGGAGTATTATTGTAGCTTGGGAATGTCTTTCCTTCGACTTGATAGTTTTACGGTGTGTTTATCGCTCGATACGAGCATGTGAGCAATGGACAAAACCGATGGTTTGGGCTATGCATAGGCTACTTTTTTTGCCAATTTTCTTGGTCCATTCTTCTTTATATGTCTCTAGGATGACTCCCGTCAAT
>CAAKMY010117716.1:9865-26803 GCA_901111285.1 Corrigiola litoralis | reverse complement strand
GGGCTGTTTAGGTCTAGGTGGGATGGGGGAGGGGTTGTGCGGGTGGTGATCGGGCGGGGGCATGTTGTTGGTGGTTGGAGGTCGTCGAGCGTGGTGGTGGTGGGTTAAAGGTGGTCGGATATGGGCACCCTCGATATGAGCAAATAGTTTTGGCACTTGAGGCGGTGGGGGTGGGGGTAGGTTGGTACAGAGGTGGTTGGTTGGGTCGTCGAGCGTGGTGGAATGGTGGTCGTCGTTGGGGCGGTGGTGGCCTGGGTTGGCGTTGGGTGTTGGTAGTTTTTGGTTTGGTTGGGGCGTGGAGGTGGGGGAGGTGAAAAAGGAGATCAGTGAAAAAAGTAAAGAAAAAGAAAAATATAGTAAACAACAACTAACTAACGTTAAAGACAGTAAAAGTTAACGTCCGTTAGTAAAAAGGGTATTTAAATTGAAAACACCCACCTGAGGATCTGGATTTTACGAAAAAAGAGGGGTATTTTTGATTTTTCACTAAACCATAGGGGTACTATAGAGAAAATCCCTTAATTTTTCCACACATTTACAATAATATCAGTAATCTTATTAACCTTCAAGTTTTCGGTTACCATAAAATTTCAGTTATTTTATTAGTCAATTTTGACAAATATAGCTGAAAGAGTCTGTTACAAGAAGTTGTGAGAGAAAAATTTCTATAATGATTGGATCAAGAAATGTGTGTTTCTTTATTTAAGTAAGATAGTCAATATTTTGACTAAATTTTGGACTCCTTATTAGTCAATTTTGACAAACATAGCTCAAATTGTGGAATGTCAAGCAGCTTTGTTTTGTTTGAAGATTGCCAAAAGATATGGGTTAGATAATATTTCTCATATTCGTAATTCTTTATTTTGTATTAGCGATTTTGGTTTAGTTCTTGAGGACATTGCTTTCATTTGTCTTTTAGAGCTGAGTTGCTCATTATCTTGCTATAGTAGTGCCGTTTGGAACTAAAAAACAACGGCAGGAGAATATATGTCCGGAAAAAGTCTTTTCGTATGTAATGATGGACAAAATTATCTATTCAATACAGTGCTCTTTTCCCCTTAAAAAAATAATACACCAAGTTGATACGAATTATCAGTAGTCAAAGACACCTAACATGACTGCCAATAGTGAGTCCGACAAAATTAATCGATCCTCCTACCAACGTCTACGAGTCTACTCCTTCAAGTACATGTACACCAACATATTCATAGTGATGTATGTCGCAACATTGACGATCTATCACTTGGCAATGATCACCCTCTACTGAACCAACACACCAGGTAAACTCCTGAGCCTGTTGGGCTTGAACTTTCCAATTCGTCCGAACCAAGACAAACAACATAATCAGTAAACACGAGCCTTGAGCTGCCAAGAGCCCTAGCCACAAGCCCATGAACCCAAAACCTGACTTAAACCCTAGCCATAGAGCCACAGGCATTCCCACCAAATAAAAGCTTCCTAAATTAATACTGGCACCTAACGTGGGCCTTGCACCACCCCTTAAGACCCCACATCCTGTGGTTTGTGGGCAGTTCCCAAGTTCACACAGCCCAATTATTGGTAAAACTGTTGAAGTTAATGTAATTATTTCCACATCTTGGGTGAAAAAACTGGCCCATATTTTTCTAACCATGATTGTGAAAAACAAAGCTGAAAACCCCAATATAAAGCTAAATAACAGGCCCATGATGGTGGATAATTTTGCTTTGTTTGGTTGGTTTGCACCCAAAGCATTTCCTACCCTTGTTGACACACTAAAACTAAGGGATGATGGGAAAATGTAGATTAATGAAGTGGTTTGGATCAAAATTCCCATCGATGCAACTGTAGCTCGAGGGTTAGTTAACAACCCACATAGTAAAATCATGATTTCATACCACCACCATTCCAAGCATACAGAAATGCAGCTTGGAACTGCTAAGTTGACGAGGGGTTTCCAACCTTTGAAGCAGTCCAATGATATTGTACTCCAAGTCTTTTTGCATGTACCTGATAAGAGAATGTACATGATCAAGGATGCTACTAGGGTGAAGTTGGTCAAAACCCCGCTTAAGGCGACGCCTTTTACACCAAGGTTGAGGTGTAAGACGAGGAAGTAGCTGATCGGTATGTGAAGGAGGCTAGCTAGTGTTGCACAATATGTTAGTGGGAGTATTATGGATTGATTTCGAAGATAAATCCGTAACGGATGAAGAAATGCTTGAGCAATGAGATCAGGAAGGGAGAAAAGGATGTAGGATTGAGCTTCTTTGGCTAGTTTCTCGTCTTGATGACAAAATAGCAGTATCTTTTTCATGTTGAACCAAAGAAATGAAATAGGTAGTGATGCTAAGAGTAGGAGTATTATAGTCCTTTGCGTGACTAATCCTAGGAGTTTGTATCTTTTAGCACCAAAGGCTTGGCCACAAATAGGTTCCATCCCCAAGGCTAGGCCCGAGAGGATGGAGTAGCCGGTTATATTGGCGAACCCCATGGCTAGAGAGCCACCAGCTAGGGCTAACTCACCAATTTGGCCTAAGAAGAGCATGGAGGTCATGGAACGAGAATAAAGGAGAAGACCAGTTAGAATCAATGGAAGAGTTAAATGGATGATTGACCTTGCTTCATGTATAGCAAGCATGACATGGGTTTTTTGGGGGTTCGGATGATCTTCATGTTGGTTTTTTTGGGAAGATTTTGATGGCTTCTTGGCTAGCAAAGGTTCAGTAATAGTGTTGGTAGGTTGTTGTTCTTGCATTGTACTAAGATTAGGTTGGTTGATGGCAGACATGTGGGAAGACATGGCTAAAAGGCCTTGATTGGAGTGGGGAGAGCACACAAGAAAGTGTAGTGCAGGATGAGGGGGTTGAGAAGGAGCGACAGTTTTATAGTAAATGAGAAAATCTTTTGATCACTTTGCTGTCCCTTCAATAATTTAATGCAAATTTGAGTGCCGTGGATATTTATGTTTAATTCGTTAACCGAACACATTGGTGCATGGGCCATTGGTGGCATGGTTTCATGCTTTCCTCTTCCTCGCAGCCTAGTGACTGATCTTATGTAAGGGTGAATATAGGTAGATAAAAAAAATACCTTGCTAGTAACATGCCAGCATTGTTATCAACATTATCACCAAACGAGAAAACACTTACTTAAACAAAGGCACAGAAGATCGCACCATGCAGCCGCAACCGAGATCACAAAAGAGCTTCACATGCAAATATAGTCATTCACAAAACTTATAAATGATGCTCATTCAGGACAGCCAATCATTTGTCATTGTACTTTTAGCTTCATTATCGACTTGAAAATCAGAACAGGGGAATGAGACACTTTGAGACCTAGAAAAAGGGTGGATAAGGCAAGGGATATTCTTAAAATTCCTATCCTTTTGGTTCCATGTGACAAAGGGTGTTCATATCGTGTATTATGTATCCAATTCCATGTTCATAGGATAATTGGATATGTTTAAATATTGTTAGTAAATCTTGAGATAAATTTTTTAGGACTATAGAAGAAGTTAATCGTTTTTTCTTTTACATGGAGCATGTCTCACATAAAATTAGAACATCACCAGAAAATGACACCACAAATCCACAATACATGTCTAGATCCTACTTATTATTTATGTTTTTTTTTTTTTTGGATACAGACTTATTACGGAGTTTATTTATGTTAGAGATTATGTTGAAGATTAGGGAGGTGTGGACGTTTTGTCAAACATGACCCCTAACTAATGGGATCATTCCGAATACTTGGTCATTGAGTTAGTGGGTCATGAGGGGATAACCTAGCTTCCTACTTCAAGTTTAACTTAATAACTCACCAAATAAGACGACCAATCTGTAATTTTTTTTAGGAGTTGTCTATGTTTTGATGTTGAAAACAAAAGGTTACTGAATATGGACAAAAAGCCTAGAAGCAGGGGACCTCGCTCAGTCAGTTGGGGTGTAGACAGAAGACAATAGACCTCACATGGCTTCAACAAGAGCTTATATTCTTGTGCTTCATACTATGATTATATCTCTTTCTGGACCAAAAATTTAAGCCCAGAATATATTTCAAGTCACTGTCTAACCACAAAATAAGTCAAATTATTACACTGCATATCACTAGTGCTTGATGAGTGCCATAATTCAATGATTTACCATGCAGTACAAGACTAAAAGTAGTGTGTAGTACAAAAGATTTGTCATGAAAAGTACAGCATTGCGTGAACAAGTAAACTAAACAATGAGCATTATGCTACTTACTCCTACGTGGAGTTTTGTGCACAATGACTACTGCAGCTTGCAACTTGCAGGCACTATCTAGAAGTTGTGTTTTAAGTTGGATGAGAAGACGGCATTGAGCACCAGTAAGAACTGGGTTGAAATATTTGTAGTAGTTTTTGTAACTAGTACTTGGATTTAGAAGCAGATTAGACTAAACTTGCAGTTTTAGGCCCTGCGTTACATGAGAACTGATGTATATGTAGGTCAAGATTGGTAAATTATTCACTTGTTCTTGAGTATCAACTTGCTTAATGATGTTACATATATAATGAACTGGTATAAAAGATCTAATCTGGAAGAACTTTACTGGTAGAGCAAGACAACTTGTAGATGTGTTATGTGTAACATGCGTTCTTATTCCGGTATCAGTAAGTGTAAACTTTGCTCGTCGAATTGCCAACAAGAGATACTGTATGTATAACAAGAACAGTTATGAAGTAACATCTGACTACCTAGCGAAACTACACAATTAAGTTCACGAGTCAATCTTTGGTGGTTTTCCAGCCTCAATCATCTCAGCCTTAAACTCCGTTGGAATTGCATCATCAGGAATGAACTTGCCCCAAAACTTGTGGTTCTTCCATACGATCACCATCTCTTCAATGGGCACATTCTTAGTTTCTGGTAAGAGCTTATAGATAAAAATCGTCATTATCACCACAAAGACTGCGAAGAAAATGAAGAGGCCGAACTTGAGGGCACAGAGCATGGGGAGGAAAATTTCGGCGACTGCGAACGTGAAGAGCATGTTAACTGATACATTGATACTCTGCGCTGCAGAGCGGACTTCAAGGGGGAAGATTTCACTGGGGATTAGCCAGCCTAGAGGCCCCCATGACCATGCAAAGGCAGCAACATAGATGCATATAAAGGTCACAACTATTATTGCATACCATTTAGGCAAATTCTCTGCCTCTCCGGTCACCCCGAATTTCAATCCAATGAATAATGTCACTAGGATCTGCAATAGCAACATTGCAACAAATTGTTAAACAGAAGTCTAAAACAAGGGGCGAATGTCTATGTCTATAGCATAATTATAAGTTTATAACTTGTAGTAATTATTTTAGCAATAAAGCACAACTTGCACATAAGTTGTACTAAAGGGGTATAGAACTGCAAACTTTAGGACAGAGGTAATCAATTTCAAGGCAGATCCAGGACAACTTGGATTAATAACCCATTTGCTCTAGTGCACGTAGCCATGTAGGGGCGGATGTACGTAACGGGTAGCATGGAGTAAATGGTATTCCAAATTTCAAAAACTTGAATGATCGAAAGGTAGAAAATGGTAGCCAAGGTAGGATATTGTAGGAAAATCGTTGAACAAGGTAGACAAGGTAGGATAATTTACGAGAATTGTTGAAGGTTACCCCGAACTGCAGGCCAACCTTAATGTATACGGTAGACCCAGGCCCAGCTCAGACCAATATTGGTCCATGGCCATCTATACTACTAGTACTCAAAAAGTCAAAATCCTTACAAGGAGTGAAATTGATACCTGCATAATGAGCATTTGGATGCCACCCTCAATGAAGAGAGACCTCCTCCCCCATTTATCAACCCCAAAAATTGATACCAAAGTAGCAGCAGCATTGACGGAACCGGTAATCACAGCAGACATAAGAGAAGCATCATCCGCAAACCCAATTGTCTTGAACAAAACAGGAGCATAAAACATGATCACATTGATGCCAGTAAGTTGCTGAAAGAATGGGATGGCAATAGAGAAAGTAAGGTGAGGCCGGTACTCTCGCTTTAGTAGGGTTGTCCAGGGGTGCTTCACCTTCTTGGATGCCTCACTAGCTGCAATGAGGTCCTGGAGTTCGGTATCAACGTTGTCAACCCCTCTAATTTTGAGCAGCTTTTCTTTGGCCTCGTCCAATTTTCCTCGTTCAATGAGGGAGTTTGGAGTCTCCGGAAGGACTAGGGAGCCGATGGTGATGACTAGGGCAGGGACAATGGCACCTCCGAGACTTAGCCGCCATCCGTAATGCTCGATCCTGGCAAACCAATAGTTGAGGAGATTGGCTGCAAGGATTCCCACGGTGATCGAGAGTTGGAACATCATGTTGAGGGAGCCTCGATGCTTGTATGGAGCCATTTCAGATAAAAAGAGTGGCACTGACTGCAACATATAAATATTGCACGTTAATGCATCCATTAGTATGTCTAGTAGTTCTACAGATGCAATTCGCCACCTTGGAAAGGCGTAAGAAAATAGATTTTGTGAAATATGTGGTACGGAGGAAGTGACTTTCCATTTTGTGATAATTAATTTTGCTCGATCAATTTTTTTAGATGTTCGGAAAATTGAGTACCTGATTAGCAAATCCAATACCAAAACCAAGCAACAATCGACCAACGATAAGCATAGCAACGTTTTGAGCAGCAGCATTAACGATGGCACCAGCACAAAAAAGAATACCTCCCATAAACATGGATTTCCTCCTTCCTAACTTCCGTGTGACAGTTGATGCCACAATGGAAGAAATAAGGGCAGCTAAGTACAGGGATGATGTGAACATTGTCAACGTTGGGCTGTTGAATTTGCAATACTGGTTAGTTCCTGTGGCCATCGTCTGCTTCCTGTACACTTCCGGAAAGAATTTCTCCAGAAACATTGGCATTGATGAAACTCCCCCTAAGCGTTATCGATCCATAAACAAATTAGTCAAATTGCTATGCATGCACCTCTATAACCTCCAAAAGAAAGAAAACATGAAGGTTATGTACGTACGGCTATTCCTCTATTTTTTCATGTATGTACAAATTTCTGCATGCAAATTACCCAGGACTGTGTGAATTCAGATTAATGTTTTGCCAACCTAAGACTACTAACGTGGATATGCCCGTATAACAGACTGTACTCATACAAAAACCATATGTCAATTCCTAGTAATAAATTAATAATAGTGTGCTTAGACCATTCAATCAAAAGTAGTCTATCAAACCAAACATAAAATTGTAAGTCCACAGTCCATTCATAGTCCATAGCCAAAAAAAAACGATCTACTGTTCCTCTACATGCTTAATTTCTAATCCGGTCTCACTAGGCAGAGTGGCATACGGTACCTGGTAGGCTGGTAGCGCACGGTACCTGGTAGCGCTGTGGGATGTTACACACATATTCCACACGGTAATTAATTACCTCACCCACATTATCAACGTACATATAAATAGTGATGATATATAGAGTTTGCTTTGAGGCGCCCATGTGCTAGCCCAACACATACCGAGCATCCTCTACTTTCCTCCCCAGAATTTATGTATATTATCATCTTTTACTCCATCTTTATATTTTTACAATGAACTCAATACAAACCAACATAATGTAGTGTTGCTGAAGTATGAAGATAATGAAGTTAATACCTGAAATTCCAAGGTCGTAGCCAAAGATCAAACCCCCGGCGGCTGCGAGAAGGCATGTTAGAAACACGTAACTTGTAAGTTCCCCCGGATAGTCTTTACCATCCTTTCCACTGCTTATTATAACACCCCCTGCCATGTTATTCCTCTCTTTTGTAATTCTTTTTTTTTATGATGCATGTATATATGATACAAGACTAAGTATTCAACCAAAACTCGAGTGCAAAAGTAAACAAGAACAAGCAGCTAGAGTAAATTAGATCTGATTTTGATCAGTTCATTCTATATATATACTAATACACACCACGGTCCACGGTACCTTCAAGAGAGATCTTTTGGATAAATTATCTCCACTTACTGGATAACGTATCTTATTTTTTTACGGATTTTACCTAGTTGGTAAACATTAGGAGTGTATCTAGCAACAGTAATTCCAATCTACTAATGATACTCAATTACTTATACTACAAACTGGATAGAGTATATATTATGGAACTGATAGGTTTTGTTTTCCGGATAATTCACCTGTTTTACTTTTTTTTTATTTCATCATAGGAGGGAGGTTATTTGTCTCAACCTTAATACTTATCCTTAATTATAAAATAAAAATCTTATAGAAATCCATACGCAGTTTGCATCAGTTTGCATCAGTTTGCATCAGTTTGCCTAAAGATATTTTCTTCTCCTTTCCATCATAACCAATCCAAAATTGACTAGGGGTTATAGCTTACACGAAATTGTTCTTAACTTGGGATTATAGCTTACTCGAAAATAATATGATTTGATTTGACTCGAACTAATCCAAAATTGACAATAAACTATAGCTGGTCCAAATTAAAACTAACATAATTCAAATTGACACGGTCAAAATCCGATTCAGAAAAACCCGATTGTTTGGTCAACCATTATCTATATGTACTAACAAGTCTTGTATACCTATGCTTCTGCGTGTTAATCATCCTCACAAGTCTGAATGGCTTATTTCAAGTTATAAAATGTCATTATCTTATTCAAAGTGGCTTATCTAAATATAATGATTGAGTTATCATCACCATAAATTATTGGCAAATCATCTGATTTGATAATTTTATAAATGGGGTAAGTACGATGATACAAATATTGGATTCCTCAATAAACACCTGACTCCACCAATCCAAAAATGAAGACTAGAAAAAAGAGTAAATAAAAAAAGGATATTTGTTCTCTTCACTGTGTTATTTTCTTTTTTTTTTTGTTTCATTTTCTACAAAATTTATAAACCTTTCTAATTTTTCATGTATACTTAAGTGCACTTTTTGTAAATTTTCTAATTAAATTAAATCTTAATTAAGAATATCATCCCCACCAATCCACCATCGAGTCTCAACCTCCCAAGTCCCAACATACCAAACCACTACATTATAAAATTTATAGTATAATCTACATGCTGATGCTGAAGTTATGGCCATAGGTGGGGTAATCTCACCTCGTTGGTCTAATGCTGTCCAAGGAAATAGAAGCCACTTAGCGTACAAAGAGCTTTTAACCATGTTAACAGCAGTCCAGAAAAGCACACTTGATTCTATACTTCGGCTTTTCTTGGAACCTTTTTCATTCCTCCTTTTGCTATATGGTCTATGATTATATTGAAAGTTATAGGTCCAGAAAACATTGAATTAGTAATGGGCCAAAAAAAAGGACCAAGTAAGGCAGTAGATATGTGCTGTAAACTTGAGAAGATGTGGTTCATAACTCCATACAATCATACATATGAGTATAATGACTAATTAACTTAAATTCCAATGTCATCTATATTTGCCTTCCACATAATTCCAATGACTATGCCGTGTATGTAAGTATGTTTATAGTAGTTTGCCAATAGCCAATGCCAGTGACTATTAACCCACATAATAATTACTACAACCAATTACGAGAAAATGACTAGGTACACCTTGACAGATTTCTTTTTCTTCCATTTCCTTGCATTTTCTTCCTACCAAATAATCAATAACTTTTTTTGATTGAGGTAGGTTATATGAAAATGTGAAAAAATAATATGTGATAGTCTAGATGGTTTATCAGGCAAGGTGGTATTGCTATTTTGTCAAATCAAGGGAGCTTATATGCTAGAGGGTTTGATTTTTAGACCAACCAATAAAAGAATCTATTAAGATTTCATTCTAAAATCAATTGGTAAAAGATAGAATTGCTAAGTATGTTCATCACTTCTCTTATATCTTATGAGTCATGACTCACATATGGGTTATGTTTTCTAGCACCCTTACCCAGCGGTGGATCTAGAGGATACCTTAGCTTGGGGTGCACGGACTACCCCATTTTTTAGTAAAATGCGTAGAAATGTAAGAAAATAGTATAAAACTTTGTAAAAATAGTACTGTATAAAACTATAATATAACTCCATATTTTGTTCTTAGATTCGTCACTACCAACACACAAACCAAATAGGTATCACCCTGAAATATAACCATGATTATCAATATGTAAAACAGCCACCTGACTTATATGTATATTCATCACGTATTCATGTGTCCCCTATTTTGTCGATGGGGGACAATCCCACGAACTTACATATGGCTTATGTTCTCTAATAAGTGCAAGATCATCAAATCATTGCATAAGAGAAAGATATCAAGGTTAACATAAGCAGGTGAAGTTTTAGTTTTTTTGTTGCTGATGTTTCGGGGCTCTTCTGTTTTCCAAGACAAAGTGACCTTTATTCGCAAAACAAGTCAATTGGCTAAATTACAAGAGCTGGCCCCTACCAAGCAGTAACCACACAAGAGCCACAAGTCCCACCAGCGCCACATAGAAAAGTCTCAACACAAACACTAGCTAAGAATGATACAAATAAAGGCAACACTGCGTTGATTAGACCTTGAATGTGATGGGACTTATGTAATAGACCCCGTATGTTCAGTAGCTAATTACCCACAGACCTCGCGCTTAATCCGTGTGCTTTAATTTCTCTGCATCCTTGCATACACTCTAGATAACATCCTCCTTCAAACCCTAGAACTCTCTTTATAGTTTATACTACTAGACAGCTAATTAGCTCATCTTCATTCAACTGCCATGCAAAAGTTGTCGTTGATCTTTATTGTATGCAATTAATTACGGAGTATGTTTATGAGTCCACGAATTTCCCACGTTTTGACCACATCTTTACCAATCCTATATAAATTCTTTTAATTCCCTATCATTCCATTACCCTTCCCCACACCTCTTAACTAGACATCCTTTCAGTACCAACCAAAATAGTCACTCTTATTGTTGTCGTGTTGTGTGTATATATAGCCATATCTATATGGATTACCAATTTCAGTCTTTTAATGTGAATAAACAAGACCCTTTACTCCCACAATTGCCACTATCTGTATCCATCCCAACCATTGAACAACCTGACCTTAACCAAGTCACTCCATTAGGCCTTCACCTTAGCAACCCACTATCCCCAGCCGCCACGGCAGGCGCATTCTTGTCCGCCTCGTCATCCAGCTCGCCCACCGGGAAGCACCCAATGTACCGGGGGATAAGAAGCCGGGGAAGTAAATGGGTATCAGAGATCCGGGAGCCGCGGAAGACGACCCGGATATGGCTAGGCACATTCCCAACTGCTGAGATGGCTGCTGCTGCATATGATGCTGCAGCCCTTGCTCTCAAGGGCAGCGAGGCCGTACTGAACTTCCCTGATGATGTTCTCAGGTACCCGGTTCCGGCCTCCTCCTCACCGGCTGACATTAGGAGGGTGGGTGCTGCTGCTGCAGCCATGAGGCAGGTCAAAGATAAGAAGGTTGGTGAGGATTTGGGGTTGGGAAAGGTAGGTCAAGAAGGGACAGAGGAAGAATTCATGGACATAGAGGAGCTTTTTGACATGCCCAACTTGCTTGTGGATATGGCTGGGGCAATGATGGTAAGCCCGCCTCGGATGAGCTCCACTGGTGATGGTCATGATGACTCACCAGAGGATGATTCTGGTGGAACTAGTAGCTTGTGGAGCTATGATTAGTTGTTACTGTAAGTGTATGTGGCGGAGTGGCCTTGTTGTCATTGCACTAGAGTCTGGAGCTACACAGTTTCTGAATGCAACTCCGTGAATCAAATTATAAGCAGCATAGTGAACTTACTATCATAGTCCACGGGTGAGTAAATTTACTGCATTTATTTGGTTTTCTCCCAATTAAGATCATTTGATTAGAGATTAATAGGGGTGATAGTTTGGGTTTTTTTCATTTTTAACTGGAGGTTGCGATCTCTAGCTCTCTTTTTCACTCTCTTGTACGAAATATTATGTGCAAGTAGAGCAATTGAAAGTATATGTATAGTAATCAAGATCCAGCTGAAGATCCTTCGAGTATTTGGATGTGTCTTGTCAATGTATTTTTTTAGAGATTTTGGACCCCGCCTTGTAGCTATTTATGGAGGACTAAAATCAAAGGCCACACTGATGGGGTTAATGAGTATTTCATTTTTAGATAGATGATTATGTTATGCTAAGAGAGACAACCACCCTTATTGTCGGCTTTCTTTTGCTACAAAGGAATGCTTGATTATGTAATTTCCTGTATGTTCTGCTTAATGAGGAATGAATGTAAGAAATCATAAGCACGATGTAAGTGTCAAAAGGAGATTTGAAGTTATTGCTGATTCGATCCTTTTCCTTTAGGAATTAATTTGATTTTTTAAGACATTAGGGTTTATTCGTGTTAGCTGATTGATTTTAAAGGTCTATGAAAAAGAAATTTTTTAAGCTATGGAAGAAACTAAAGCAAAAACTGCATGGACATATCATACAGCCATACAGGTAGGTCAAATCCGTCTGTTACCTGACTTAAATATGTCATAATGTCCTTCATTATAGCTTTCTGATTTGGCTAAGATCAATGGCTAAATTTCATACTACACATAGACTGATCTACTCATATTTTACTTACAGCTCCTTGGGTTTGAGGTAATAATTTTACCAAGCATTGGAACAATTTAAACTATCTCATAGGGAGACTAGCCGAGAAGCCTAAGCTAGCACTTCAAGTAGCCAAGTAGAAGTAGCTATGGAACATGTTTCGGATTACATCCCAGTACGTTATAATCTTTGAAATTTGTTTGCATGGTGCAAAGAGGTGGATTGAATATCTTTTCATGAATATCGTGTTTCATTCAGAAGTGATATTAAATGTTTAAGTTGTTAAGGACATGTTTGAGTTTACTATCCGGTATTGGAATGGGAATTGGTGGCTGGCTTTAATATGTACTCAGAACCGACTATTCTCTCTTTTGTAATTAAACTGGTTTTGAGATAGGATTCTAGCTTGTGGTTATGTATATATGTAATATGTGGGATGCTGCTCCTTGGTTTTCTCCCCATCATCAATTGGTAGAAGAGCTTATGGTGGCCGGAGTCTGTTGTGGTACCGTCATAAGAGCTTAATTATGATGTAGTATGTGAATATGCGATGACTATGTAGTCCTTGTTTAGTTCGTGCTGGGGTGGTGATTAGGGATGGTGATGGAGTCGTCAAGGCAGTGGCTGCTAGAAGGTGTGAGGCGCATTGGAATATAGATATGGCAGAGCTTATAGCATGTTGGTCTCCACATTGCTAAGGAGCGCAAATTTGAGAGGAATATCTTAGAGAGTTGCTCCAAGTCATAAGAAATCTCCGAGAGAAGATGTATATTGCTCATTACGTTGCTAGACAACGAGTTAAACATAGGGAAGAAGTTGTGTATATTGTTGCTCATTACGTTGCAAGACCTCCCACCCTTGATGGGAAGGATGTGTTGATTGTAAGTGACTTCCCCAAGCCATTTTGGATTTAACGGATCTTGATTTAAAGCAATAAATTCCTCTTTCACATAGGCCCTCGATAAAAAAATGTAGTATTTTGATTTTACCTTGCCTATTTGACAGACATTAGTCCTTCAACGAAATATAGGATGACATTTTAATATAAGTCATAGATGCGCTTCTTTGGATGAAACCTAACTTTTGCTTATGTAGTTTGTTTGTGCTTCTGATGATACTTTACTGCAACCACAAGTCCACAAGCATGAGCGGGATTATTCTCAAAACAAGTAATGGATGAAACTTATTTTCAGATCAACTAAGTCAATAAGATATCGATTTGCAAGACTTTACTGTCTTTTGTAAATCTAATTAATTGAGATCACGTGTTTCAAAATGTGTCCAATATCCTGTCCCGCGTGTTCTTCTTGTGCCAAATAAGCACCTTGAGTAATCACTTATCATTGAATATGATTTTGGCTTATATCAGAAGTTGATCGATGTGACAACATTAAAAGAAAATTAGACATATGAAACTCAAACTATTATAAATAGCCACTAACTAATAAAAACATCACAAAACATACAAGTGCTTATTCCAAACACATTTTTGTAATTTTCAGACACAAAAGTGCTTGTTCAAGATAACTGCCGCACTTATTTTTCGAATGCAGCTGTCGGACACAAATTCTCCTCATAAAAATAACTCCTTATCAGTTACCCTAATGTCCATAGTTGAGTATCCTAACACTATTTGTCGTACCTCTCTGCCAATTATGACTAGTTAGACATAAATAGTTATTTAAATACAAATTCTTTTAGGCAGGTAAGGAGAGTAGGGGTGTGATAAGAATCGAACCAATTGAAATCAAAACCTCTCTTCTCTTGACTGTGATGCCCCTTGAAACTTATTATGGCTTCCAAATACTCCAGTTAGTTATAAAAATAATAGTAAAGACAAAGAGTTGAGAGGAGATAAGAGAGAGTTGTATTTTATTCATCTCATTTGTGATATACATTAATGTCTTGGGAAACAAGTTTTCTACGTACAATAATTGTGTGCGATTTGAAAACTTCTCATATCTAATATATACAAAAGAATATTATGCAACCTATATGACCATCACTTGAAAAAAAAAAAATCCGCACTATAGGAATGTAAAAGGCCAATAGTAACGCGATGGAGCATTGACTTGTCCTGTTGTTCCCTTAGGTTTATAATGTTGGCAACCAATTGTCGGATCATCTGTATGTACAGTGCCTTTAGTAGTGGTTCATGTTTAGCCGTCCCGGATAAATCTGCGAACTTCGTAAATCTACAACCAAATAGTCTTCTATCCTTCCTAATTTTTTTTTTTTTTTTTTTTTTTTGTATGGGGCAAGGACATAAAGTTATAAATGAAATCAATCTATATTAGAATTCAAAAGTCAAATTAATATCAAATGTGTCAAACCCCAGCTCGACGTGTCTAACCAAGGCATAAAAAAGGTATACAGCTGACAAAGTTCTCTTTGCAAAGTACTATATTTGCAATCAATATAGGTCGTCTAGGCAAAGAAAAAAAATTGCATGGTGAAACTTAATTCGATTGGTCAGTCATCAGTAGGCTCGTTTGGATATAATCATATATATTGTTATGGAGCAGCAGTATTAGATTCAATAATATTTATGAGTTGGTAGAGCTAATATATTAACAACAAATATGAGAAATTTAGAAAATTTAAATTATTAGAAACAAAAATTTGAAAAATGAGAAAAGCTAATAAGAATTTGTAAAATATAAGAAAAAAAAAGGTAAAAATAAGGCGAATAAAACTAGGGTCATGGAATAGTACTTTACTCCATGCGCATCCAAAAAATATAACGGTTTCGGATTTCCGTGTTATAAACAAAAACGTATCCTAATTTACAAAATCATTCAAAAGTACATCTAGCGTAAAGACTACCTTCACTATTTAAGGAAAGGTTTTGTCGTGGATGACATTGGACCACCATTTTGGCTTTTATCATTAGAGTTGCGGAGATGGATAATTTTAGTAATTTATGACCCATTACCTTAGTGTAGTATTAAAGCATTATGGGTACTATTCACATGTGCACAAATTACTTATAATTAGACAGGAACATCATATGAAAAGAGAAGGAGTATTAGATTATACTATCTAATATAACTTATAATTAGACTAATCCCAAACCACAAAAGCCCAACAAAACAAACACTAACCACTTAAGCAGCTCATTGTTCTCTTCTTTCCCACCCACCTCACCTCTCTCCCTCCCTCACTGCTGCCTCTCCCTCCCACTTCTCCATGTCGCTGCCACCATACCCCTTCCCTACTGACTTTTGGATAATGAATTGACTTTTACACAAAATTTTGAACTCTAAATTAAATATTTTTGCGATCATCAATTGGCGCATGAATCTAATGAAATTTGAATCTTAAACCCATAGTTTGAATAGTTGGGAACTTTGGAAAATTGTGATATCCATTGTTCTCATATTATCTAATATTTGAAATATTGGAATTGAAGTATCCAAAAAAAAAAAAAAAAAAAATAGGGGAAGGTTGGTTATAATTTTCTTTTCTCCACAAGAGTTTTGTGGGATTTTGTTAATTTTTGTAATATTCCTTTGATACTATTAATTATGTAGCTTTTTGTTCCAACATAAATTATCTAAGAATTGAAGACGCCTTATTTATAACCAGTAGCGGATCTTGAAAAAATAATGAGCAGGGGCCAAGGTTTGAACCCTATACCACTACTTTAGAAATTTAAGTCTAAACCACTAAGCCAGGAGGGGCCATATGCTACATTTACAAAAGAATTTGTACAAATCTAAAATCCCAACAGGGATCGGGCTCCCCTTCGGCTAAGGGAAGATCCACCCCTGTTTATAACTATAAAAAAAAGACAACAATTGTTATGGCTTGAATTAAAGTAGTCGAATTAAACAAATTTGTAAAAAAGAGACAAAAATAGAAGAGACAAGGAGGTTCTAGTATCCAAAAGAAGGTTGTTTGGTCAGCCTGTTGCGCTACCTTATATGATACGAATGGAGGAAAACTAATGGGAATTGAGCTATGATTAAGACACCATGTGATGTTGATTAAGTAAGTGATGGCATATGTTTATACTAGAATACTAGAATTAGTAGTATAGTAGTTAAGCCCTTGAGAAATAGGGTGAAGATGGTGTTTGCAAAATGAAATTGGACTGAACAAAAAAGGATATTTCTAGAAGGTAAGCTTTTATTTGGTTTCAATTTGGTTTTGTTTGAGCGGAAAATACCCGTGTGGTTGCTTGTTCCTACTTTTATTATTAATGATATAGCTTACATTTTGACCAGAATATATATGAGACAATGGCAAGACAAAAATGATTTATTAAAAAAGATCTAATTTAACAAAAGCCCATCTCAGACATGACTTGTCCGCAAATTATATTGTGGACCCATGTCCATATAGAAACATGGACCCTCTAGAGAGAAAGTGGGAAAAAAGAGGGAAAATTATGGTAGTTTTTTTTTTTTTTTT
>CAAKMY010117715.1:0-19062 GCA_901111285.1 Corrigiola litoralis | reverse complement strand
ATTGTTTGTATTAATTAAGCCTAATAAGTAGGATGCTTATTAAATAAGCTATGACACGTGGCATGCAACTATTGGGTGGATACAGCCACGTGTCATGCCACGTGTCTAACTAATGGTTGCCTACCCGCCTTTATATATATATATAAGATGATATCACACACACTTGTTCATCATTATCATGGATACTGCATTCATTTCCACTTCTCCCTGGCTTTCTTCAGCTACCATCTTCAACTCTCCTTCACAACTTCTTTCTTTACCAAAGTCTACTCGTTTTCGTGTAGTTTGCAGGTCACAATTCTCAGCAAGAGACCTCAAGTTTGTGCTGCATGATGCCCTTGATTCTTCTGGTGCTGACACAACTCATGCACGGGTATTGTGCCCATGCATATTTGTGTTATTTATAATGTTTTGTTTTGATGATAGTTATCATATATGATTGGTTTTATTTGTGATGATCATTAGGCTGTTAATTCATGATCAGCTTTTAAATGAGCATATGAATATATGATCATGTGAAGTGTCTATCTTTTATGGGTATTTATTGATTTTCTCATATATGTTGTGTTAGTTTTATTGACTGGGATGATTGTGATTTGTTTATTAATGGGAAGTTTGACACTTTTACTTCATAGTGAAAGTTTGGAATATGAGTTGGACCATAAAAGAGTGTAACATTAGCATACTGCCAATTGTAAGTGGATATATATATATATATATATATTTTTGGTGTCTTAGGAGTATCCCGTCGGTAGTAGAGATAGTATTCTTCAGGGTACTGAAGGCAATGGGTAGCCCCTCCCAAGTTTGGTTGCTCCATTTGCAAGAGTCAGGATTCGAACCCCTGACCACTTGTTTAAGGGATGAGAGCCCTTACCACTCACACCAACCAACTTTGGTATTGTAAGTGGATATATATAGGATTACATAGTTGGCATTCAGCAGGTGTGCAACTGACATGATTCCAGCTGCATATTTTAGTTCTTTTCTACTGTTTCAGGGGGAGGGGAGGTGTTTTTGAGGTGGCATATAGTCTGATGAAATAGCCGGCTTGGAAATCCGGGAATAATGGACTACTTAGGATCCTACGTTCCAGTCCGTGTCTTGTCTAATGCCCCAAATGCCCGATTCTTATGCTAAGGATCGGAAATCCAATTGATATCTTTTGTGAGTGGTGTGCCAACCTATGCCCCACTCCGTCATGATTTTACCACTTCACGAAGTCAATTGGGATCTTATATCGTAAACTTCATTTCATCTCCAATCCCATGGCTTCTTCTTGTGCCGCATTAGCCCCTTAAACAATCGCACACCATTGAGTGTGATTTTGGCTTACATGATGAGGCAACATTTAAAGGCAATGTGACCGTGGTCGGGACAAGAAATGGGACTAATGATCTTTACTATCACCAAGTTAATGGATGAAAAGCTATTACATAATGGGACACTAAGTAAAAAGCAAAAGTCAACTTGAGGGGAACCCCCCCTCAGTACCCCAAGACTTTGCATAGTGGCACTTAGAACATTTGGGTTTGACTCAATAAAGATCTTCTGTCCCTCCATTTCCAGTCCCATTGTCTTTAAGTTTTGCCACATCAGCTCCTGATGCATGGCAAAATCACATCCGGTGGTGTGTGATTATTCGAGGGGCTAATGTGGAAGAATGAGAAGGTATGAAAGATACAAGTTTGGGACATGTGATCTCATTTGGGGTTTGACAATATTAAACATTCTAGAATGTTGGATGTACTAGAATACCTGGACCTGTTTGCCTTAGTCTGCTTTCTAGGATCTTAGGAATTCCATTTAAGATATATTGCTCAGTGTTGGCCTAAGTAAAAAAAAGTTGGTTATGTTCTTCTTTTGATATAAACATGCAATTTTTTTCGTGTAAAATTGGTAATATGTTGCTGATAAGCAGGCTGCAAGAGTTGGTTTTTGTTCAGAGCTTCAGAACTAGACTGAGATTGAGAGAGAAACCAGCATTTGTATCAACAAACGTGTGGACATGGGAAAGACAGCTCTATATATTGCAGCAGAAGACGACTCACTCATATCACACTCTTCTGTTCCACTACCTGTTGACGCTTTCTTGGACAGATTGGACAGTCTTTCTACAAGCTATTGTCCTTATTTTCGCTCTTCACATGCCTCAACACCGGAGGATCTCTTAAACAGCATAGAGAAGTATTTGTATGTCACAAAGGTACTTCTTCTTGAAGTCTTAGCTTGGTGCCTTGGTGTGTACGAAATCACTGAACACATGTTAGCTGAAACTTGAAGCCATCTAGCACTTAATTAGTGCAAGTAAAAACCAAGTAGAACATGGTTAAACTCCGTTATCTCAATAACAAAAAGTAAGGGATCAGATAGGCAAAGGAAAGGGAACACAACTAAAGGGAAGCCTAGGTAGTCAATTAGTCATTGAAACTTTTAAGACAGCATTAGCGAATTCTTAATAAGAAAGAAGGTTAAAAGGATAAGATCATGAATGCAGTTTAAGCTTAGGCGCTAAGCTTCATATTTGGTTGTCACTGCCAACGATCCCGACGTACTCAAATTCTTTCATGGATGCATTATGCCAAGTCAGATTGCCGGAGGTGGCATATATCATGCTGCATTGATTGATTCAAGTCAGATGCTTTACTCCACTTTGAAGGCACGGACGAGAAAAGCTGTCAGTATTCAGCCGTTTAGAGAGGCTACATGCGGTCAATGTTGTGAAAATGAGTAGAATAAATGCTGTTTATTGGATCCTGTTAAATGCATAGCGATGAATCGATGATGAACTTGGAAGTGACTGACCACTCTGCGGATTAAGATGGTTTTTTCTTAAGAGTCTAGAAAGTCTCATTTCTGTATAGTTATAATTTGTTACAAAGGAGGAGTGCGTGAGTACTTGGTTATTTGACACCCCCCCCCCCCAACACACCTCCTTGTTTGTTTAAAATCTACTAGTTGGTTTACTAATCTCTAAACATTTAACTCTGGGCCTCTAGAGTTAATCATGGATCATGCTCCTGTGGTAGCAATCAAAGATGGACATTTTTTTGTCTTAAGAAGTCATGCCATGAGCCTTTACTATATGAAAGTTGGATACCTCCCCTTGCTGTCACGTAGGGCATACAATGTTTTGTTGAGTTCTTGGTTTAAGTGACTAGATTCAAGTAAAAGTGAATCTGAAAATCAAATCTTATATTTCCTTATGTCTAGTAACTATTAGCTGGGTTGCTGTATGTTTCGAAGTACTATTTTTGGGAATTGAACACAGTCAAATGCTCATGGAAGTACTTTCAGACTCAGTACTGCTTCACTGGTTTTTCTTATTAGAATGAGTTGACTAGAAACCAGCATTTAAGTTAGAAATTTCTTTTTTCTCTTCTTCATCATTTTAAACTTTATTTATGGGGGGTTATCTTCCATTGTCTTAAATTTTAGTCTGAAACTATATTTTTATGGCGCTTCAAAGAATTTTCCTCTAAGTTTAGGCTAGAAAGCCAGTTATTTCCTTCCAACAATCCAAAGTACTTCTTTGGGGCTGGGCTGATCTGGTGATTTGGTTTATTTGAAATAGCAAAAGGATCTATTACATTGTTGCCAACCGTTAAATGGCATTTTGGAAATGATTTTTCTATCAGACTGGCTTTAGGGGTAACTTGAAGTACATCTTGACCTTCCAAACCTTGCAAGCAGCAAATCCACATCTATTATTATTTGAAAATTACTAGGTCATTGTCGCATTGTATTGACTTGTGAACTATCTTCAATTTCAAATTCTGGAGGGTAGCATTTCTACTGCTTTATGACATTTCTTCATCCTGACTAAGTGGGTTTACCTTGATAGGGTTTCCGGAGAGCCTCAGCAGGTTACCGCCCTGAGCCAAAAGACTTTTATCTTCACTCGGTATTGCATGATGAATTTATTGACTTAGCTGTGATTGTGTCATCAGATTGCTATTTAGATGGGCTTATGAGTAAAGTGTTGTGGCTAATATTCAGGTTTTGACACAGCGTAGTGGTTCGGTCGCTATTCTGACGCTTGTTTATTCAGAAGTCCTTAAAATGCTGCAACTTTGGAGTGTCGTAAATTTTGATGTTGAAATCTACTACCCGCATGATCTCGTGAGTCTCCCTAGAGCTTACAATAAGAAGAAAGGCAAAATATCTGATCAGCAGCACATAATGACAGCAGAATCCTTATTAGTCGAGGTAGGCTTCCGTTCTTATAGGCACTTGTAATTTCTGTGTCTTCTTTGTGTAGATAAAGCAGTGCATGGCTGCATGCATTTGTTAATACTGCCATTGCATTCAGCATAATGTAGACAAAGTCATGGGTATGCTGCTTTGCCGCCCATGATAGATGTCTTTCTGAGTTCTATAAATTTTATAAAAAGCTGATAAATAAAGGTTGGCACACCAATGTTGGACTTTTAACCGTGAGTATTCAAGATATTGTTTTGGTGATAAATTGTTCCTAGAAAAACTCAAATGGGAAGATTGTGTAAATATTCTTGAATGGAGGTAGTATAATAGTTTTGTAATTTGGATTTTGGGCTAGAGTTATCAAGTTTACTATTTACTACTAGTGAAGTGCAAAGTTCCTGTATTAGGGAAGAATATGATATTCCTGTAAATCCCAAAATATGCAATAAGTTAGGTATTATTACTATTATTATTATTTTGAATGTCAGTTAGTCAACTATTTTGTGATAGAGGGAGTTAGCATTTAGCAGGTTCTTGACCATTGTTATTTTAGTCTGCATTTATACTGGATTCATTTCTTTCATCCTTTATCTTTCTTATGTTACTTTTGAGGAGAATTGCCTTTCCCTATCTAGAAAATTAACAAATAGGAGTAGTAGTTTGCAACTGAGACGCTAATTTTGTTCTCTAAGCCAGCGTAGACTAATTCAAATGGAAATGCTAGTAATGAGATGTTCCAGATTTGCTTAGGGCGGGTGTAAATGGAGATTTAGCAGTTTTCTTGTGATTGATGCAGATTTTGAGAAGTTTGAAGAATACTTACTGGCCATTTCAACAGGGCCAATCTAAGAGTTTGTTTCTCAGGGCTGCAGATGCAGCCAACTGCACAGACAGGTTAAGTCTTACTGTCCTGCTCTTCTACTCTTGCTGAGTACAAAATATTTTCCTTGCGATTTTTATGAAGCTTTTGCCTTATATTCACTATCTCAGTGGCTTTGACCGTGCATCCTCAAAGGCTGCCCAGCATAGGCTAGATCGTGGCGTTTGGACAAGTGTGCTTTTCGGGGACATGAGGCGTGCACTATCTGGTAGTGGTTGCTATATTGATTTGAGCTCAGTGGATTAACTTGTCTATATGACGTCATTTTGAGGTTTCATATACTTTTCTTATATAAATGTCCCCTCCTCCTGTATGGGGATTGGGGAGGGAATTCTTATATTTCTCTAGATCATTGTGAAAGCCGAAGGTAGTGTGAGATTCACGAAGAGTGTGACAGGGTAACAGAAGAAGTTCGGGCATATATGCACAGAAAAGGTCAAAATATGAAGGCATTGTGAAACCGATACTAGATAATGTCTAGTATTCCTCTGTCCCATGAGTTTTTTGGCCATTTCAAACCATTAAATGAAACAAGCCTCTGGCTCGTTTATAAGTAACTTGTCCAGGTCAAACTTTGACGTGTGAAGTTTCTCTCCAAACCACATTCTTACTTTTGCATCATTGCATGTATCTTGCTGAATTGTGCCTTTCCATGGCATTTGTGAGTAGTATCAAACTAGTAGGCTGTTGGGTGTACAAGAAAATTTTGGAAATGTCTATAGAGGAATATATTTTAAATACTATTGGATGGAGTGAGAATATTTTCACACCACTTAGTATGCTGTAAGATTGAGTTTCGATCTTTAACCCTGAAGTAGGTTCGTCATCTTCAGAAACATATTACTTCACTGGATTTCAGATTGAGTTTCATACCATTACACTGTGGATCTCTTTCTTTGCAGGTTCATATGGGACAGCTTTTGTAGACTAAACTGTTATTCTGGTGTTTATTGCATATAGTGTGTACTGTTGATCGACTCTTCTGCATCTGATGTTAACTACATAAGCTACAATATATGGACATTAATTTCCCTATGCCTGCCATCCTGTCATTCTTGTTTCTAATATGGAATTAGTAATGCTGCTGCTTGTCCTACATCTCAGCCTGCGAACGTCTAATCCTTTTAGAAGCTGACTCCGAGGAGTTAAGAGACTATGCTACTCTTCTGTACCACTGTGGCTACTATGAAGAGTCATTGCAGTATTTGAAACTCTATAAAGAGATGAAGGTACTAGTTTACCCAATATTTATTACTCTATTTTCATTTATTTAGGTTTCTGCGTGTATGAAATCATACATTTAAATGTCTTTTGATGCAGCAAACATCTAATTCATTGAACAACCCAGTGGAAGACGATGTTGTTGAGAAACTCATAGTTCGGCTTAACCTCATTTTGATGGAAGGAGGTTGGATGAGGCCTTCACGAAGTTTTCTTCGTAATTCTGAGCCTTGGTAGTCATCAGATGGTTCACTGGCTGATGGTTCATGTTTCTCCACTTCCTTTTAAGGTGCACGTGCCAGTGCCGTTATAATGCACTCGGAAAAATGGGATGCTCAATACTAGAAGTGGTAATTTCAGTTTTTGAGGAATTTGCATGATGAAGGCCAAAAGGAGCAAGGCAATTCAGCTTTGATAAGCAGAAAGACGTGGAAATGTGGTCGTGGAATATCGAAGTTCAAGCAATTAAAGGTAAAAATGAGCCAGCATTGAACTTCTATGTATCTATATAGGATACTCCTATGTGTCTCAAGTCTCCTGTTCATAGATTATTATACTGAAACTGTAGAGATGTATGCATATGACTACCCCAGGGCATTGTATACGTAGGTCCTCTGGTCCTGTACTGCTGTTAGTCGCTCTCAACTCTCAAGTACCCATATTTAACATACATGTAAATATCCCTGACTTAGTGATATGTTTCCTTGATATAGTCTCAGTAATACACTAATACTACATCCTGTTCCCTGAGAGGATCGACTGGCACTGACTAGCAATATGATGCAGTGTTTCTCATCATAAATTGTGGAGATCAGCATCAGTTGTTATTATAAAATCTTTTTTGCTAACATGATTGTGTGACATTTTCCTGGTGTTACAAAGGTATACATATAATATGGGACGGGAAATCCTTGGTACTGCTTGGCCAAGCCATTATTGATATCATCACAAGTATTGAGGACTACCACATAGTTCTGTACTGCAGTCACTTCGATAATTAGAGGCTACCTTCATTTGGAGTTTTTCAAAAGATCCATATGTGGGATGATAAGTACACTTGATTATTATCAATATCATCCTGCTATCAGCAGCTCTATGCCTTAGTTTATGCATAAGTTTGAAATTGATAGTCCTGTCAGCTAAAAAGGAGAACAATGATAGGAATGCATTGCATTAATTTACAAGATTTAAGCTTTTCTCAAGTTCTCATTACCTAAGTTCAAAAAAAAAAAAAAGTTCTTATTACCTTAATATAACCTATATCGATAATCCAACTGAGCCGTGTTGGGGCAACTAACATGTAGTATCAGTGTGCTAAGGTCAAAATTTGGCACAGCCAAGCCTAAGAGAGTGGGTCTCATAGCATGGCATGCCAACAAAATTGAAAGGCGACTCGAGAATGGCTCATGGCCCATGGCTCAACATACTCGTGTCATACCGTTGCCGCCAATGGGCCTGTCATTGCCCAATCTCACTAAGTTCATTATAAATTAACGAAATTTCAGTGTTAATTACAAATGAAAGATATGAAAGATAAAGTTGAAGTATCGGAGCAAATGTCAAAAAATATAATAGATAGTTTACAATTAATTATACATTGTGCCTATCATGCTTTAGTGCTAACATGTTGTGTCAGTTCACTCGTATATTGTGTCATGTCATGTCAAAATAAGGGTCAGACCTGATCCACACCTTTGTAGTTGTGTCGTGCTCATTCCAAGAACAAGTGTGTCTCGTGCTTACCCACGTGCTATCTTACCGATTTGCCACATCTAGTTAACATTGTCATTACGTGAAACCTATTTACGTACATCATAACTTCATAAGCTAGCGAAAACTAGATTGTAGTGCAATCACTTACATCATATTGGTGTTTTGCTATTGTGAAACCTCTTTTACCTTTATTGAAGTAATATCCCATATTTCTTTGATGGAATATTATTTTTTTATTGTACATGTTTTTTGAATAGGGTTAAGGGTTTGTTTGTTTCATAAATTATGAAATTCTAAAATTATAAAAGACCGTCTTATAAAGAAGTTTAGTATTATATTAAAAGATTCTAGTGAAAAAAGTGTAAAATAAGCACGCTTTTTTATTGCAGAATCTCGAAGAAAAAGTATATAATAATAACGCTTTTTAATCAAAGACTAATTGCATTATTAATTGAAAAAGATGGTGTTGTACAATTTTTTGTTAAATTGTTAGGCAAAGCAGTAGATAGGTTACATTTTTCTGATAAAAAGAAAGTAATACAAATTGAAACGTTAATACCATTTTTTTAGTTACTACTGCATTCCATTTCCTTCCAATCTTAGATTGACCTTTGTTTACTAAAAGCAAGTTTGACAATGAGCACCAGAAGATTATATGACTTTGGTCGATTTTCAAGTACATTTAACCAAGTACAGCTCGTGGAGTGCCTTCGTAATGGATCCCACGTTGGCATGTAGGATTCTCATGCACATTTTGTACAAAATAGTAAAATTTGGAAAGAAGAATACTGCAACTGTGAACAGGTAAGTTAATTAAATAATTAGCATGGTTGGAGGAAGATTACGACCAGACACAAAGTCAATGACAAAAAATGTAGATATCATATGTTAAACTAGTCCCTATCCAAACAATAGACACAATTTTGTTCACTGACTGACATAAAACCTGTCTGGCCCAAGATACTTAAGAGTTGGGATTCTCATAGACGTGCAGTAGTACAGTAAAAACTTATCACTAGTTTAGAGAAAGGTGAGGACCAGTTTTAGTGTAATATATATACTTGGTCAAAAAGAGATTTAGTTTAATCAATTAGTTAAGGAAGAACATCCAGTAGCTTTCAGGACATAATATTATGCTCTATTAGTTGGATGGTCACAATCCTAACACTTGGCCCACTTGGAATTTCCAATGAGTGGGAGAGCATTAACAGTGAGATATAGCAATCAAATTGCTAATTCAACTGTCAATGTCCCAGCAACATCAAACACAAAAAACAAAGCATAACCAACAAAAACTGTAAGGCCCTTCAAAAAGAATTTAACTATAGATTAAAAGTACCAAAAAGTTGACCTCTTTGAGTTCTGTACAATTCTTATTCAGCACTAACTTTGAGTCTCATATTCTTCATTTTCCTTGGACCAAAAAAGAAAAGAATGGAGTACAACAAGAATCTATCAACTTTGCCTTTTTTACCTTTGAGTTAAACTAGTAATTTACAGTTAGAACAATCTTGGGGTAGCTTTCCTTTTCTGTATGTTAATTTGTACCTTCAACTAATACTGTTCCTTGTATCTGTTCCTACAATTAGACAAAGACAAGGTGTTAAGGGAGAGGACTTGTCGGTTGCCGAATGCTGCTGTTCCAACGGCCAAAGAATGGCATGTTTTAAATTGCTGTTGGTGATACTTCTATCTATCTTCATACACGGAAATCTCAGCTGTACAAGGAGCATCCAGGCAATAAGATTAAGTCAGTCATAGCTCAATCTGGTTCCTTCAACCATCTTCTGCGAATACCTTGAAAATAAAATCCCTGAAGCGTTTTGAATACTGTTTAGGATCGACAGCAGATATTGAGGTCGGATCAAATTGGAAGGACTTGTATGCATGCTCTAATTTTTTGCTGATATCATAGTCTTGTAGTATGTCAATTATACCAAAGAAGATGATGACATCGTAGCACTCTCCTGTCGGTTCTCCAATTATCTGAGCCTCACAATCTGTTTTTCGGATAGTGACTTCTGCACGTGCAGGCATATTGATACCTAATCTAATTGATGCCCACCTGCAAGCAACAATTTTGCCAAAGAAATTTTACCACTGAAACCAAGTAAACGATCACCAAGCACTAAAGAGTACAATGAGGAGAGCAAAACTATTGAGCTAAATTTATATAATATGTTGCAGAATTCGTAAAAGTTTGAAAATATATTGTCAATTTCCGTTTCATATTAACATGTTTTCTGGAGTTATATACATGTGGGTTCACAGAATAGTGTTAGGACAAATTCTTACTGTGTAGGATCAAAGACCAGCTTATCCGTTTCATCTACCCTTGAAAGGCGAGGTGCTAACAATTCAGTGTCAGGTTGGCCGCCGTATCCTACAGAACACAAAAAACACAATTTAGATTCCATAAAAATTCCTAAATGCCAGCAAGCATTACTTAAGAGGACCTTGTCTGAATTAATATTACCTTCCGTAGCAGGTTTACTGTCAGAATCTCGAAAATGTAAACCAACTAAAAGACTATAATCCATAATTCTCTCTTGTTCCAGGAAGTCACAATCCCTATCTACTTGCCTGCATGGAGGAATGCTCTTTAGCTTCCAAGGCAACAGGAGAAATACAAAGGAAATTTCAAGATGCAAAAGAATACTACGTATTATACTACAGTGTGGCATATTGGGTTAATGAAACAAACATAAGGACTGAACATATGCACATGCTAATCCAATTTCATGGCAACTATTTTCTTGATAGTTTGGAGTTTGTTTGGTCAGAAATGCAGTTAATGTGACTAATTGGTTTTAGGTGAGCAATTAATTTGGCTAACTGGTCACTAAAATAAAAAGGTATGCAGCAGCACTGGGTGAACATGAAACAATAAACATGACAGTATTTGAAAAAATTATCACCTGCAAAACTCTTGGAACCAAAATCTCTGTAGTCGAAAGATATAATTTAAATCTAGATCTTTAAGGGTGGTTGTAGGATCAATTTCTGACTCTGGTTTATCAGTTGTACGTCCATGAGAAGAACCCTTCAGATCAAACCGCCTCTGAATTGCGTGTTCAGTACAGAAAAGATTTCCCATTATAACAAATCGCACCTGGTCCAAGAGTTCCAAATATAAGTAAAAATCCAAGCATGACACCAATGCCGAAAAATACACAAAGCATATTTTCATTTGAGTCTTACTTTCTTCTGTGTGGCTCCTAACTTCACACAATGAAGGCCATAAAACCTGGTAACCAGAGTATCCTCAAAGGTGCGAACATGGTTGTAATATGCTGGAAGCATTCTTAGGAGAACCTGCAACAGAGTAAAAGCCAATTATTACTGAACAAATTGTTACCAAGAGAGCTTCCCAGGCAGGATGCCAAAAGTGTAGCTTTTAATCAACACAGATTTTTTTTTTTTTTTTTGAAGGTCAATCAACACAGGATTAAATGTATGTGTATGCATATTATTCCAGGTATTGAAAATGACAATTTAGATTGTCTGACAGAGGATGATGGTAATTATGGGAGTGAAAGCAAAACCATATTCGTGTAATGCACAACAGAGACAGTGATGAACTCACTTTTACTTCGGACTTCTTCATTGTCTTGATCATGTACTTGTCATCGTGGGTTAAGTAGAAGAAGCTACCACTTTTTCCTGGAGATGAGAGTTCGCGAAGGGCATCATTCCCGCAAATAGATAACATATAATCAGCTGCATCCACTTTGAACAACATCCTTAGAGTCCTGAGGACAGAAATATGTAATTAGATACAAGCATTGACGAGTGATCACAGGAATCCCAAGTCTTGAAAGATACTTGTATTGTTCGTTTCATGTTTTTCAAAATCGACAAAGAAAAGAGAAAACAAAAGGTTGTTTAGAAGACAACAATCTCCGTATATAGGGATTTGCATTGCCTAATTCGATTGAGTGGCTAAACACCTGCTAGGGAAGTAGCTTGTTCATGAAGAGGAATGAGAAAAAAAACTGAATACCTAAATCTACCTACAACAAAAGGCTAACCTGAAAACCACTGGACAGTAATCCTTCCATTTGAAATCACAAGATGGGTGAGGAGGAGTGTGCTTGGATCCTTCAGGAGGAAATTTTGTCCAAACTTTTTCCTTGGGATCAAAAGCTGAAGACTTCAATTCAAGCTTTATTGGTGGTCCAGGCCTTCCAACAGAATGTCTGCACAAAGGCACCAAAAACTGTTTTATCTCTGCAGAAAGATTTTGATCAATTGAAATCACTTTCTTCTGTAACACTTGCCAGATTCCAACAAGAATAATCAGAGTCTCTTTAGTACTAAATTTCAAGAGCAATACATAGTTATAAGTTAGGACATATTTTGCCGAACACACAGCATTGTCATCTAAAATCTGAGTCCATGTAACTCACAAGTGATACACGAATTTGTTTTATCTATTCCAATTTTTTAAGTACACACTATTAGTATTAACTACTGTCAAGGCCTTAGGTATCAGAATTAATTTGTTTCTTCCTATCATTGGTGGACAACTAAAACCAAACCTTTCTCGTACAACCACTCTACAACGGTGAATTCTATAAATCATGAAAATATTAGTTTCAGAATTTTACTTTGCTGATACTTGACAGAGCTAAACAGGATTCTTAACTGAAAGGAGTTTAACTTACAAGGAAGACAAATCAATAGTACTATTTTTGTTGCTAGTTACCATTCATAATACAGAAACAATCCACTTCTTGGAAGCATTTGAATGTACAAAACAAGTCATTCCATCATATAGTACAAAGTAACAAAAAAAAAAAAAAAAGGATGACTTAGGACAAAATGCGAACAAGATAAATCCTATAATTACCTGATTCCTAGCTGCAAGTTGAGCATCAACTCGAAATTCTTATGCCCCTTACAGATAGTCACCCCTTGCTTCTTTACTGTCTTTGGGAGTAGGATAGGAGAGGAGCCCTTTGGCGTCTTATCCCCGAGCTGAAGATTCGACATGCCTTCAACACTGTTCCTCCCATAGCCATTAGGAGGACTTGTGCTAAATTTACGTCCTCCATTCGAGAGACGCCCCTCAACAGACTTCCTCCCATGCCTGCCGCTAAAGCTAGGCCAAGTGAGTATCTTCTGTGAAGGAAACATCATAATCTCCTCACCAGGACAGATCTTGCACTCACTCAGATCATCAGAATACAGGTCTTGCGGCTCCCAATCGACGTTTTCAGGCTCGTCCAACCCCCCGCCGGGATAACACGTCACATTAAGCTCATCAGGTTCCATACTCCAAACACCAACATAACTAGTCCCATCCTCCACCTTATAAGTCCCTTCCCCCTTAGGAAAGCCATCCTCCCAACACCCCTCAAACTTATTCCCATTATCCAAAGTTAATGTACCACTCCCATGAATAACCCCATTCTTCCATTCTCCCACATAACAATGTCCATCCACCCATTGGTATTTCCCCTGCCCCTCTTGCAATCCCCTAACCCAACCCCCCTCATAATAATCACCATTAACATAGTTCCTATTCCCTTGACCATGCTTCACATTCATGCTCCAGAATCCTCTATAAGTGTCCCCATTAGAGCCAGTGTATATTCCTCTACCATCCATATAACCATTCTTGAATTCCCCTTCATAGGTGGCACCTGAAGGCCAACTAAACCTGCCTTTCCCCATGGTCTTGCCTCTAGACCATTCACCTACATACATACAACCATCATTCCACAAGTACTTTCCATGCCCATTTGGGAGGTTATCCACCCATTGACCTGTATAAAAATCACCATTGTTGAACACTTTTTCAGAATGGTACACCTCCCCAGGGCCGGGGCCGGCCCCGGCCCCGGAAAGTTCCTCATCATCCACATGAGCAACAGACATTGTTGAGAAAATGCTGCTAGATTTTGTCCTCTTTTTTGTGTGTGATCTTCTTACCTTAAACTTGAAAATGCCACCAAAATCTTTGTTCATTTTTAGCCTTTTTAACTTCAACTTTTTTCCCCTTCTCCTTCCCCATCATCTAATCACCTTCATCCATTAACATCCTCATTAAAGTCAATATACCAAATAAATTAAACTAACAATAATGATAATAATCACAAAAATCTCTGCTTTTCTATAAAAACAGAGCAATGTACATTGTGCCAACAAATAATCCCAGATGAGGAAATGATCAAAATGGTTGAAATTAATAAAAGATGGAATCTTTGAAATGGGTTTTTGATTTTATGAAATGGGTTTTGGATATTTTGTTGGAAATTTGCAAAAAGGTGGTGATGTTGTCAGATTGATTTTGTTGGGAGGTAAAGCCAAAAAAATGAGCCAATGCTCTTTCTTTTGTCTAATTGTCTATTTTTTGTTTTTTCATTTTTAATTCTCTCTTTTGTTTAACATTAAATTAAATTTAATTTTTTTGTTAATTTCTCTCTCCTATGTGATAGATAGTTTGTGTGTTTGGACCAAGAGATTGAACAACACAACACACCCCAAGCTCTTTTGTTTGTTCCCCGAAATTGGCTCCTAAAACAACTAAGGTACCAAACAGTTGGAGGGAGGATTTTACAATTAGTGGGTGGTAGTTGTAGAGTTGGCATTCTTCTTTCCATTTTTAGTCTTCCAAATTATAAGTTATTAATGACAACATAGATTTCCCTAAATTAATCCTTATTTTAGCATCAATGGTTCAAACTTTGGGGTTTGACCCTTCATAATTCACACCTGTTTATTGTTGTCCATATCAAAATCTTTACCTTAAGAGTATGCATGTGTTCTTCAATCTTCATACACACCACCATTATGGTTTTTAAAAATTTGTATAATAATCAAACTTTTCTGTTAGAAAAGAAATTTGTATGGTAATCAAATTTTTTTTAGTTAGAAAAGGGTAAAACAAATAAATATTTAATGTGGATATTAACCACTTTAGATTAGTAAATGATAATTTAGAGTATGCACGTTGTTTTCAAATGCATACATGTGATTTATCTCCGAGCTGAGTTCTTTTTGTGCAAGTCTAAATAATATATATTGGATACATCTTGTATGGTGTTTATCCAAAACATACATTATAGATAATTAGAAAAATTTGTCTTGATTATATCGATAAATACTTGTATACAAATTGAAGTAAACTAAATTGTAGAACATGTTGTAACATTTGCTCACCGCCAAAAAAAAAATGGGGAGTGAACAAATGGCATAGTAAAAGCAATTAAGTTTGCGCAGTAAAAGAAACTTTTTACTCACCTATAAAAGGTTACGTGAATGAAAAATACAAGTTTGAACCATCTTCTCCAAGCTTACTTCTTTATATTTTTGTCTTCCATTATAAACTACTCCGTAGTTCATAACGGAACCATTATATTAATTGTGTATTTCTTCTTTTTAGATTACTAGAAAGTATTCTAGTTTGGTTTGAACGATAAATTGCAATACCTCATTCACATTAGATATGTAACCTTGTTGGATGATAAGTATGGACTCTAATTGAGGCCTACTACTAAAATTTAAAACTGGGAGGCTTTGTTTACCTTTTGTGTAGCCGACCATATAAGTTAAACTTCCTTATAAACTTCTCATCCTACAACTTTGTAGTGACTTAACTCGAGGCATTAGACACAAAGGTTACTTACTCACCATTCACCAATTGAGCTCCATCTCAGCCTCATTCGAGATGTTAGTGTTACTGCTAGTGTAGTGATTTCGGTCCTTCGGTCAACAACTAGAGAAAAGGATAACACTACGCATACAACTAGTTAATCTTCCTTCCTTTTTCTTTTGCTATCCCTTTTTCACTGTTTTATTACTTGTATATTGGTACAGTATATGGGGGTAATCGCCAATCTTGTAGCTTAAGCCATAATATAGTGCACTAATTTAATACTACCACCAATAATTTATTTTAATTAAAAGCATCGGACATGATACCGGGTCTTACGACATGTCGTGCTGCCTTGCTCTTTTTCTCAATCTTGCTTGTTTATGATTTATGTAACATTCCCAGTAGACAATGCAAGGTCAAACCCCCCATACTACCTAAACATTTCAGCGCAATATACCATAGGCCCCGCACAGGCTACAAAGTTTCCCCTGGATTATAAGTTGACACTTGTCTTTTAGGGGACACATCATCACTCATTAAACCATCATGATTTTGATTCATCCTAAACCATAATCATTGATATAATATAATCTTAAGACTAAAGTACCAATATAACGCTGGACTATGCTATTCTGTTTGATATGTAGCTTAAATTTTCCCGGTCCACCTTGTTTAAAAATTATGCACCACTTCCAGAAACTATAGTACTCCGTATTATTTATGAATACTTTACTTTATTATACGTTAGGAGTAATCTTGTACTGGTAGTAAGCTTATAATTAGGATTTAGGACGACCAAAAATTCACATTTCTACTAGCAAGACTTTGAGAGCCGCTGTACGAGCGGTGTCCTTTGATGAATGCAAAGAATTGTATACTTTGGAGCAGCAAATGTTCTACTTAATTATTGTGCGGACATTTTTATATTCTATTTTTTCAAGTTTTTTTTTTTTTTTTTTTTGACAAAGACAATAGCAATTGATAGGTGGGTATTATAGGAGTTGAAATGTACAAGAAAAATATATTTTTTTAATTAGTTGTGAATGAAATTGGTTATATACATTAAGCTAATATAATGGGTCAAAGTTTATTATCAGGTACTCCGTAGTTGGCATTGGAGTTTGATCAGCAATTGTGGAATGGAATTCTACGTTCGATCTCATACACTCCAGTCAAAATCTCAATATTTTAAACATTGAAATTTTTCTCCAAATTCATCCACCATTACTCAAATGTTCTCCATGTTAGGAGTTCAACCCCTAACTCTATTATATATTGTTCGTTGATCGAGGTGGTTTTAATTTCATTTTCTCTTATTTATAATCAATTTCTCATTTTCATATGTGAAGTCAAATATATTTCCCCTTGCATGTGTCTTGAGTTGCTACCAATATGAAAATACGAGACAAGGGTTCAATTGTCATACCTAACTCCTTTTGATAACAAATCAATTGTAGCAGATATGGAAATTTGAAGACTTGATTTGTTCCAACTTTCTTCCACTTAATTTCTTCATTTCAAACTATTGATCTTACAAAAAAAAATTACAAAATTATAGGTGAAATATGAATTATCTAACCTATATAAACTTGGCCTATGTGCTCCAAATTCTCATTTTTCCGTTAGTTATAAACTATAAATATATATATTGAAATAATATTCCTTACTATGAAGTTTCACGTAGAGCATAAACTTTTTTGCATAAAATTAACTCAAGATTTTCTGTCCAAAAAACTAAACTTTCTAAGTTTTCTACTAATTTTATATTAAAAGAAATATTTTTCCATAATTATATCAAAATCAAAAGTAGTGTCCATTATAACGTGTATAAGGAATTTGTTAAAAAAAAAAAACTATTTCACTAGTTTGTTTGAAATAATCTGGCCACTAATTTAATTTTCAAGAAAATTGCCAGCGACTTATGATATAAATCAAAATATTCATATGAATTCAATCACCAAATTTGTTGTATATACTAGTAAAATGTTAATTAAGTGTGTTGAAGAAAAGAAAAGAAAGCATTTGCATGTACTAGGCACTGATGTACGTGTTTGTTTTTGCTTCTTTGTTCTGAGTAGTGAGTACTTAGCATTACTTCCTTTTTTCTCTCGTTTGGTTTGTAATACTTATTTTTTAGTGCTTTTAGGAGCGCATGTCCCTACAAGTACTACTTTCTGTGAAGTTCACCTTCCAAGGTTCAGCTAGAAAACCTTGTGTAACAAGGCAAAGTAAGGTGTTGGTGTTTATCATCTCGTGTATCGTAAACAGAGCTGATCAACGGAGCACAAATTGATCTTCACAAGCCAAATTGATATTACAATTACTTCATCAGAATTAGCACGCATGCATTGGGAGCTCCTTGAGGTGTAACACCTCCTCAAAAGCTACATATAAAAGTACCCAAGAACGAGATACGTATACTCTATTACAATACACAAATATATGGCGAGTTTACTTGAATATATTTCCGGGTCATGCGTCACTTTAGCTTGGGGGTCCAAATATAAGGGCATGGTCTCCTAATGAGCTGCCTATTGTCAGTGACCATTAGTCTTTTTGTGCTCTGCTGTCTGCTTTGGTGCACACTTTCCTAATGTAAAAACAACATGAACTCGGTCAATATGTTCAGCAAGGCGAGGAAATCGAATACTCCGTATCATATAAGCGTACTTTATAAGACATATACTCTGCTCCATATGTCAAAGAATTGATCTTAAGAAGTACCTAGTATTTGAAATACTATTGCTAGTGCTCTATTTAGTTCTTTGTCTACCTCAAAAAAATTAGTTCTTTGTAACTATCATCGTACTTTGGTAGTTTTTGTATTGATGTGTTCACTTTTGTTACCTAATTTCCTTTCTTGTATATTGGATTGAGTGGAGTAGAAAGTAGAAACTATGGATCACAGTTGGACATGCATTACATATACTTCTAGCTAATTGTCATGGAATATGTCGTTGTTGTCGTTTAATCGCTATAGTCCATTGCATACTTGCATGTTGTTTCAATCCTACTTTGTAATAATTCACATTGTATCACTATGCTAAAATGTCTCACTAATTGAATTGATTGACATGTATATACGGTGTCTACAAATTATAAATTAGTAGTTTATCTTGCAAACTCTATATGGCCTAGATTTTATAGTTTTACCTTAATTAAATTATGAGCCATTTTTCATTTAACACTAGAGTTTTGTGAAACATGTATGAAAGTGTTTGCATCTTGAATTAGTTATATTCAGACGTTATAGATCAAGGACATATGTCCATGATTGCACAATTCAAGAGCAAATAAAAGATAATTTAGGAATAAAGAGAGTTGGATACATGACATTACTCAAGCCAGACATTACTCAAGCCAACCATAATAAAATTATTATATGTTATATAATAAAATTATTATGTATTTTTTGATTAATATTTATTTTAATTAGGCATAA